>CAEGAG010063947.1:0-10685 GCA_903067065.1 Brachyrhaphis terrabensis
GAGGTTTCACAGAGTGACAAGGACAGAGGGTTTCCCTTTCCTGCATGTTTTCATCCTGGATAGTCAACATTACGCCTGGAGATATAACATATTGGATATTCCATTTCCCAGCTTAATTTGGACTAGATATTCATCTGTTTCTCTATTTTAGGCTGTGACACATTAAACCTAAGAAGTTGTTTCAGTTAATTATTTTAAAGGATTTCTGGTAGGTTTCCAGGTTTTCTATCTAAACAATCTTCACTCTTTTTTAGCTCTACATCATGTTATAATGTTATTCCCTCATCAAAAACATACCAGGAGTGTTGCCTTGATTCTTTCATGCATGTTTGAGAAATCCTTTAATCTCCATGGCAACCATTTAGTTGTGGAAAACGCCAGAGTGGACCTAGCTCCGCCTTCGAGCTTCTACCTCTACCACGGCGCCCCCTAGTGGTTTATAGCCAGCAGCCAGGGACTGTCAGTGTTCAAGTTTATCATCTAGCTGTTAAAGCTTCGTCGTCATTCAGGATTTAACTTCTCATTCAAAAAGAGACTGAATTAAATTTTTTGTGTTTGGTCTGAGTAGGAACATCAAGGTGTCATCTGCATAGCAATGGATGCCATGTTATGTTTCTTATTAATCAACCCCTGCAGTAATAACTGATGAAAACAGCATTGGACCTAAGAAGGAGCCCTGTGGCACACCAGAGGAGAGAGGAGCTGTAGGAAAAAATCACCTAACTGGACTGAGAAACTCACTCAGGTTGGACCAGTGAACACTAAATGAACAGAGCAGAACCATATGGTCAAAAGTATCAAACATAAACATGTTGACTTATTTAGGATTCACTTCATAACATTTTCACTTTTTGGTTTCAATTATTCTTGTGTGGACAAAGTTTTTAAAGATTACAGTCTTTGTTTTGAACATTGAAGTTCCTGAACAGCCAGACAATCTCTCCATTATTGCTCTTTTACTCAAAACGTCTCTTTTAGGTCTTTGTAACTCAGATTATTGGAAAAACCCAGATATGTTTGGTCAAATACACAGATAGATAATTCTACAGTATTCAACATCCAGCCATAATCTGTGCAACCGTTCCTGGATCCAGATTGGGACCAGAGGCAGATGTAGACGTATTCAGAGTGAATTTGGCTTTAAACGAAACACTGAGGGAGATTCTGGTGTTTCAGATTGAGCAGGTGACTTCAGCCGATGGGTGGCGGCGGCTCTTGGCAAAAGCATTGATTTTATTGGTCAGCATGGTTTGTTTTTATCCCTGAGCCCAGCCGGCAACAACCGCGAAGGAAAAATATGGCCTGAAAAGTTCAGAGCTGATCCCAGTGTGACTTCGCTGAAGAAGAGACTCAAGTTTACATCTGTGAACCTTGTGACAACAGTATAAACAGCTGCTAAAGACACACCTGACAAGTCAGGGAGAAAGTTTTTACACGTTTCTGTTATCTTTTCTGTCCGACCAAACTGGGTCAACAGAACAAGAGTGAATCCATGTGTTACAATGGCCTAGTCAAAGTTTTCACCCCCATGTGATGAAACAAATGTCTGAAAACTTGAGTGTGGACCAAAATGTCTCCACACGGTGTGACAGAACATCGTCACATCGTGTGACTCCTGGTTGTAAACTGTATTTTTAAACCTTCTTTGGAAGTTTAGTCTGAACATTTACTTTCAAACTAAAGTCAGAAGCAAACAGAGGTGAAAAAGTGGAGTTGTTGGGGTGAAAGTTAAAGGTGTGTTTAGAGCTGCTGCAGGACATGATGTAATGACTAAATGAGCCCTCACAGAGGTTGTGCTCTTTATAATTACCAGGTGGAACGTTGGGATAAATATAGTTTAGCCAAAGGCAGACAGAAAACAGAGATGCTTTCACAGTTTTTGCATAAAGTGTTCAGGATGTGACTGATGATTGGTGAGTTTACTAACAGTCTGTTAACGATGGACGTTTTTAGTCACTTTCTTGAGTCATTCCTGATGAAAATAAACATTTTCAGACACATAGAAACAGGAAATGCACCACATTTAACCTTTAAACCCAATAAAATGTAGCACATAAGAATCCAAATGTACCAAAGTTGTTGTTTTTGAACATTTACAACTTGGTGAAAATCTACTCTTAGTTATTTAGATCACTATTTGTGACACGTTTCTAATTTTCTTAAATATCTACATCATCCGTTGTTCTGTTTTGCAGCTGTTTTATATTATAAAACCCTGTTATGTTTTATTAATGAGTTCTAGATGCAAAAAATATGTAATTTTAAACAAAATGACTCAGACTTTCTTTTTAAATTAACATTGTATGGATTTATGTCTGCAACAATTTAACCTTTTTATTTATTCATAATAACCATTTAACATAAATTTGCCTGGTTTGGTAACATGTATAATGTGAATAAAAAAAGTTGTTTCAGACACATTTTCACATATTAAAAAGCATTTTAAAAATCTGCTCTCTGGTAAATAATACAAATAAATGATTCTTAAATTGCACACAAATAATAAATTAGAATTTCTTTTTAAATAATTAAAAAATATATTTTAAAATGCCTCAATAAAATAAATCAGAAAAATAGATAAATTAATAAAATACTGATACTTATTAGCTGATTATTAAAATTTTTAATTGCAAATATACTTTCAGAAAACATTTGAAAACATCATATTAAATTGTTTTATTGTGTAAATAAATTTAAAAGCAAGTAAATAAATTGAAGTTAAAGTAAACAGATAAAAAATAATAAATGTATCAATAAATGAAAACTAATTAAATATATATATCAAATTGATCGTTTATGTTTCATTTTATTTCTAAGTATCAATTTAGCAGAAATTATTTTACCAGAAATTAAACAAAGATCATTATATAACTATATTTATTTTAGTTTATTTATATCACATCAGGCAAATTACCAGACAAACACATTTAATGCTTATTTACTTTGGTGGAAAAAGTAAATAAGCTGAATGATAATAAGCTGAATAATAAGTCAAATATTAACAAATATTGACCTAAAACCCATCTGATGTCTTTTTAAAACATCCTTTTAAAAAGAGATGTTTCTCTTTTTAAAAGGAGTTTGTTCTGTTAGTTTAAACAGAATCAAATCAAATCAACTTCTTCAACATCTTGGGGGTCAAATTTCCATTAAGAAGCCTCTAGAAGCGTCTTTTAATTAACTGATTCATTAAAAGATGAGGGTAGGGGTCATTCATGAACACGTGGTGGGCTGCAGCTCTGGTCCTGCAGGGAGGTTCGGGATAATTAGCGTTGCGTCATTTTAAGAGTTTGGTTTTTATCAGGCTATAAATCCAGACTGAAAGCATCCTGTCAGCTTCTCCAACATGTGAAGCAGCTTTTATCACTCCAACTGCGAACTGCAGGGGGAAATGATGCTGCTTTGGCATGATGAGTGGTTCCTAGTGGGAGATCAGTGTGGATATTTTTAGCTGTGTTTTCTAAGCGAAGGGGATTTTTCCGAAGAATTACAGACAAGGATTTTGGCTTTGGTCCAGTTTCACGTTGTAGTAGAAAAAGCCAATTAAGTCAAGACTGAGCCATGAATGCTGGCCTGCTTCTGCAAAAAATATGCAAAAAGATTGTAGCTTTTTTTCTTAAGAAAACCAGCCTGCCTTGTTACTTTTTTCAGAAATGTTTTTAAGAAACTTTTATCAGCATGAAATAAATTAAATCTGGTTTGCCAGTCAATATGTTGTCTATACGTCAACTTCTAATTAAAAAATACCTTGTTGGTCCTAAAGAAAAATTAAATGTTGTAACTCGTATTAATTCAGATTCTTCAGAGAGTTATTATAGATAGTGATGGCTGTTGGCAGGAAAGAAATCTTGTAGCAGTGTGTATTACAGCGAATCTGAAGAAGCCTCTGACTGAAGACAGTTTAATAATAAATATTTTAAAGTATTTACTCCCTACAAGTTCCTGTTGTTTCAGTTCTTTTTAATCACACTTAAATATCTCAGATCAACAAAAATGTTTTATGTCAGACAAAATAACCCTAAAAATGTTTTTATTTTCCATCCAACACCTGTCAAACTAAAAGATATTAAACAGTTCAATAAAAACAAGACCTTCATTTTTTACTAAAATGCCCCCTCTCCTTGTTCTAGTAATAACCTTTCCCAATTATGTAGTAGATTAGATGCAAAATTCACTTTATGCACATTTTTGTTCTTCCATTTTGGTTTCTACTGCTTCTAAAAACGTCCAGGCGCTTAAAAAAAGCCAACCAGACGTTTCTTGACGATAAGCTCATGTTTTTTGGTGTCTGGAAAATGAGCTGTTTCAAAAACCTTCAGAATCTAACGTTGAAAATTAGCAGGCACTGCCCGTCACTTAGCAACCCCAGCAGAGTTCCGCCTGTTGCCTAGCAACCCCAGCAGAGTTCCAACACCTGTGGTCAGCTGGTTTTACTGCTGTATGTGCTGTAAAGTGGCTGCTGTTATTGACTTACTGATGATTTCTCTGCCTTGATAGAACAACTAACAGCAGAGAATCAAACTAAAGCAACAATAGTAAAAGCTAGACTACCGCAGTAAACTGAGAAATATTTAGTCCAACCTTAAAGTGAACTCATGACCTCAGCATCCTCAGAGGAGCCTTTACTCCTGAAAATAAAGCATTGAAACGTTAATTCCCAGCACTGAGTAATTGCTGAAGGGAATAAACTCCTGGGTGTGTCTGGAATAATGTTGTTTACTCAGGAAAAGGACGCTCCAGATAGCAGCCACTTTCCTAAGAAAATAACAGCAGAGCTGCTCTTGCACACTGAGCGCGCTCTCATTATGTTTTTCCATGGTGGCCGACCGAGAGTGACCTGAGCGCAGCCGTCTTCCTGCCAAATGCTCACCGCGGTTGCTGTTGGCAGCTCCTTGCAGGCTGCGGTCCAACGTACACGGAGCACCTGTCAGCTCCGACCGGACAGTACGGCCCTGTTTCTGCCGGAGAGGAAAACAACGCAGCACTGTCGCTGGGAGGAGGCGCACCAGAACTCTGGACTCGTCAAACTACTTATATATTACAACACAGAGAGGCAAAGTAAATCTTCAGAAATAATCAATATTACCTTGTAAAGTTGAAGTTATGCTTCCTTGAACAGGTTAGGATGGGTCTATGGCTTATACAAAATATGTTCATTACATTTTCAGCACAAAATCATTCTTATACGAGATTTTAGTCGGTTCAGAATGAGCTGGTCTAGGCCTCTTGTCACTTTAAGTCCAAATAAATTGTTGCTGACCACGCCCCCAAACTCAACATTTACACCAGCACATGAAAATGGCTGCAAACAGATGCGCAATTATACAAATGGACATCTTTGAAAAGCAAAAGTGGAGCCTTCTGCACAGCCAACAAGAATGCAGCAAGTGGTATCTGGATGGTAAGTCAGCAACAAAAGCAGCCATTGTAGTTCAACTTGGGTTGCTAGGTAACAGGATGAACTCTGCTGTGGTTGCTAGGTAATGGGCAATTACATCAGGTTGCTAGGTAACCTGCTGATTTGTGGCGTTACATTCTGAAGGGTTTTGAAATGACTAATTTCTCAGACAGCGAAAAACTTTAACTTATTACCAAAAAACGGCCGAGTATTTTTTTTTAAGCTCTTGGTCTGTTTTTAGAAGCAGTTGAGACCCAAAGGGAAGAATAAAAACATGCAAAATGTGAATTTTGCATCTAGATTCCCTTTAATAATCAGTAGATATTTTTAGATGGATCGATGTGCTGAATCATTTCCCAGCACCTTCACTTTCAGTGCATGTATCCACTTTCACTATGCATGAAAACATATCCATCCTGCTCCCCACAAAGTCAAAACCAAAAACAAACGATGCTCCGCTTTCATCTGAGCACAAAAATAGAGATAAAAACATGAAGTTAACAGAAAACGCTTGAATTTCATTTTGTGGTTTTCGAGGTTGTTAAGTGCTTGATATTCAAATTGCACAGATTTAAAGTCGTTTATTTCCAGATGAAACCAGATATATTCATAAGACACAGGCCTTTTTTTTCTCACTTTCTGAAGTTAAATCAGAACAATGTGCTTTTTGTTTTATGTCATTTGGAATTGCTAAAAATTGTTTCTATTTTCTGTAAACCTGGTTTTTGACAAAATGTAAAAACCGTTTCTTCTGCGATCTCAAGCTCGGTTTCTGATCCTGTCCGGGATCAACAGAAGGCAGCAGCTAAATATGATATTTTGAAAGTAAGCTTGCTTAATGGAAACACCAGTTTTGATAAAACTCTGTCCTAGGTTTGCCGCTAGCATGAGGGTTTTTTGACCATCTTGCAGTTGCTAAATTTTGCTAACCTTCAGTGGAAACACTGTTTGTTTCACACGAGTCACATGATCAACAACCAGATGTTACCACTGGTGCAAACCAACGAAGAAGACAACAGGAAGTAGTTCCACTTGTGATTTTTATTCTTTCGTATTTAATGGAAAGCAGTTTTAGCAGAAAATCAACATATTTTTGCACACATTTGTATTGGAAACCAGTGGATGGATGTTTTTAGGAGACTAAAACTTCTGTACAGTCTGTTTGATGCAGAATACTTGGTGTTTAACTCACACATTTATCTCCACACCTATTGGTGGTAATTCAGCAACTCCTCTCCTTCAGATGTGAACTCCTTCAGGGGAGGATTGCAATAACGGTGCAACAAATTAAACCAAACTAATCACTTTGATAGAACCTGTTGGAGGTTCCTGACGGCCCTCTTTAAACTCACTTCAAGGAGTTTTACAAACAGCAGCGTTGAATCAATAAAAGAGCCTCCAGCACCGTGATGCCCGGCTCCGTCTGATGGCTCCAGCTGTTAATAAAGAGTCCAGTGGGCGAACATGCAAATACCTGGTCGCTTTGAAGAACACCTTGTTCTTTGATGTTTCCTTTGATTTCTACGCTCTACACTTAATGTCTTCCAGATTCAAGGATCGATTTCAGCACAGTTTATTTATGAAGCACTAAATTACAGAAAAAACATAAATCAGGTCCAACAGATACAAACCATCAGATTAGGTTTTTGTATTTCAGTCCTTTTAATATTTACTCTTCTTACAGTAACTGTAATAAGTATTCACTCCATTTTATTAGTACCTGTTTGCAATCATTGAAGTTTGTAGCATGACAAACTGTAAAGTAGTTAAAGTACAGAGACATAAATAAATGTGGAAAATTTTTCAAACAGAAGAATGATGATAAAAATAACTAAAGAATTCAGTCTGAACTACAAACTTTTACCACATATTTTTGTCTAGTTTCTAGTAAAAATGTATTTGTCACCTTGAAATAAGACAAAACTGACTAAAACTTCTCAGCAAGAAATAGGGGCTTATTTAAGTCTGTAATACCTGAAGTGGGATAATCTGGAAAAGGGGAACAAGACATTTTAACTTATAATATGGAAAAACACTATTGTTCCACTGGCAGATTAATTCACTTGTAACTGATACTTTTTCATCAATATTAAGCAATTATTGGCTTAAAACAAGCTTCTATATTGTGCTGAAATATTACACATTAGGGTAAGTAAATTTAAAAACTAAGTCAGTTTGACAAATCAAACATTTTTGACTTTTGAAACTCAGAAGTATCCTTGTTTTTTCTAGAAAATTTCTGAGGTTATTCTCAAAATTTCAGAATTTTTTGGTAGAAATTCACTCCTAGTTGTGTCTTACGTCAAGCGCCATAAGATATTTGCACTAGAAACTGGACCAAAGATACTTGGGAAGGTTTTGTGATTTTTGCAGCAACAGAAACAAGAAACAGAAAATCTTTGCTTCAGCAGGAAATGAGGCGCGTTCAGCAGTCGGTCCAGGTTTCGCTCTGGATGGAAATCAAGCAGGCGGAGTCGGACCTGGAGGAGGTGACCCGACCCGACCTTCTGGCCGTCCTCACCTCCTGCCATGCTGGACGGCAGATGGCCTGTTTCCACGACAACGTGCAGCGCTATGCCGAACCTCCTTATCTGAACGGACGCGGCGGCCGGAGGCGACCTGTTTTTAGGTTAACGCTCATGGAGGAGGCAGCGAGGAGAAAACACTCCTGAATACAAACACCTGCTTTAAACACGTCATCCACAAATACAGTTTAAAACCAAAATGGCTGCTTTGTTGCAGAGCTGGTTAACGTCCAGTAAATAACATCTGGAATGAAAAGTTTTGGTCAGTTTCTTGGCGGCAGTTAGAACCTGATCCAGCATCAATGCTCCACCTCATAACCGGCCATCCATCTGTTTTTTATGCATTTTCTCTCATCTTCCTTCTGGCTTTCTGGGGATGATTTCTGCTTCTTTACTAATGTTTTTATTATTACGCGTCTCTTTCATGTTAAGTTCATCTACCTGTCTGCTCATAAAACCTGATGCAGCTGTCAAAGTGTTAAAACAGAAATAAAATCTGGTTTTGACTAATTTATCTATGACTTTGATAAATTAGCTGCAATTTACTGTGCAGTTTTTTATCCAACGCTTGATTGAAAGCCTAAATTTGGAAAAGTTATTGTCAGTTGAAACCAGAAAAGGGCTTTAATTTAACGCTACAGCTAACAAAACCTTTCATGAATGCTAGGGCTAGTTAGCAGAGCCACTGATGATGATAAACGGGTTTCCAGGAACTCGTTTCTCCACTATCAGTACGTTTTACAGTCTGTACATTAGGATGATTGACAGCGCTAAGACCCGCCTGCTGGCTCTGATTGGTTGTTTTTGGTCGGAACGATGCATTTCTTCAGTAGTATCTCCTGGGGAAGATCAATGTTTTCACCGATCATCTGTCTCATATTATACTGTAACGACATATTGACAGATTTAACAATTATGTAAAAACTATATATTTTTTAAAAAAAGTTACTGCAGCTTTAAGGGACGTGTTACTAAATATTAGTGGATGTTTATAGGACTATGATGATAAAAACATTTGCTGGATGGTAAATTGTCCCAGAAGTTGTTGAGATAAATTATGATATTGTTCTTTTGAAACCATTTTAATTAAGTAATGATAGTGGCAAAATAATGCAAAAACATTCTTAAAGATGAATAAACTTTACATTTTAATTTAACACTGGAACTGGAGGACATTTTATGTAACCAAAATAAATAAACAAACATCAAAAACAACAAATAAAATAAATTATGAAATCTATTTGAGAGCAAAGAAGTCGACTGAAGATCAGTTTTTGGTAGAAAGAGAGAAAAGAGAAAAACGATGAGTTATGCAAGTGGAAATCATTGAGCTTGTTTTAATTTATTATGTGATTAATTGGTTTATTGTGGAAAGAGTAAACGTGTACACAAGTTAATACAGGAATGGATAATGGGTGGATGGAAACGTCCTGTACTTTTTGTTGCACATGGATCTGGTTGTTCCTCCGGTTATAAATGTTGAGTCGTTCTGTGACAGCTGGAGGTTTCCCTCGTCTCAGTGAAGAGGCCGATTAGCGCCAGCGAAGCTGCAGCTCAGCTTTGATGTCCTTTTTAACTCAGACCGCTCTAATCAAAGCGCCGGAGAGGAAATCGGGGCACAGCGGCTGCTTTCTCTCCGGCGCACCCCTGGAAATACGGTTTACGGAGCGATTCGCTTGTCTTTTCCGTTTTCCCCAGCCTCGTCTTTGAGCTGCTTGTGTTTTGGACGAGGAACAGTTGGACTCGTCTTCCCAACCTGGGCAGCAAACCAAACATGAAACCCAACAAAAAGGCAGCGCTGCCTACATGCAGATTATATTTAGTGTCTGTGCACAACCTCTTGTACTTCACTCATATGTACATGTGCTTTTATCTCCTAACCATATTCCCACAACAGATTTCTACAATTGTTTTGTGTTATTTCCATTTAGATTACCTTTTAACCAGCTGAGAGTTGAGCATACATGTTGCGGTTGTCTTGTTTCTGGCAGGAAATAAGACTAAAACGTCTAAAACAAACTAAATGTGTTTTGTGTTATAATTTCCACACCATTATCTGCTGTTCAGAAAATTACATATTCAAAAATAAACAACAATAATTTGGGTTGTTTCACCTTTTTCAAAGTCATATTTTAACAATGTTATTCATTAATTTCTAAATTTCACAGTTTCTAACTAAAGCAGGCAGAAAAGCTTACCATCTAAATATTTAGCTTTAAACTATATATTTAGTAAGAAAGCTAAACATTTACCTTAGCAACTGAACTCCAAGCTAAATATTTATTTACCAACAAAATATTGAGCTCCAATTTACATATTTAGTTTCAAACTATATATTTAGTTAGCAAACTAAACATTTAGATTAGAAACTAAATATTTATTTCTAAATTATATATTTAGGTAATTAGTTAAATATTTATCTTAGCAAGCAGGTATTTAGCTCCAAACTAAATATTTAAATAATAAAGCTAAATATTTAATGATCAAGCATTTATTTGATTTATTTTAACATTTGTTTATTTGGCTCCAAATTAATATTTAGCTACAAACAAATTAGTTAGCAGTCTAAATGTTTAATTCAAACACTAAATATTTAACTCCAGTTACGGCTGAACTGGGACCAAAAACTGGAATTCTTGGCTGTGATTATTTACACAATGTTCGAAGACACACGACATATAAAAGTCTAAATAATCTCCTGCAAAGTTAATGTGAAATAAAGTCAGTTGTTGAAGCAGAAGCAGCATCGTTCAGCGTCGTTG
>CAEGAG010063959.1:0-12091 GCA_903067065.1 Brachyrhaphis terrabensis
TCCTTCCTTCCTTCCTTCCTTCCTTCCTTCCTTCCTTCCTTCCTTCCTTCCTTCCTTCCTTCCTTCCTTCCTTCCCTGTGTGTAAATCCTGTACAGTATCTCCTCCAAATTCATGGAGTGAGTCACTAAACAGGAAGAATGACCTGTTGGGTTCTGCCAGCTGTTGCACATCAGGCTTCCTGTCTTAATGTAGGAGTTTGCTCTTTGTTGCACTCGGTTTCACAGGAAGAGTAGAGAAACACGGTGAGGAGAGACCGAGGCAGTCAGAGCAAGCAGCCGAAACTCAATCAATCATGTGTGGGATTTCAGTGTTGTTGCTGTCGGGAATCTGGACGCTGCAGCTTGCAGACCAGTGAGGAGGATTCTTGCCGTGTTATCAGGTAACACTTTACTATAATTGATGAGCTATTAGAGAGTGTGTGGACACTGGTCCGGTGCCCAAGGTGATTTGTTAGGAGGATTATTGAACAAACTTTGCAGACTGATGAGTCATAAACAGCTGCAAGTTTTTACACTTGAACCTGAAATAGCTCCACTTTAATAGTTTCCCATTGGACTTCTCTCCGCTAAGGTTTTCTGTTCCTGATTTAAATGCTGTAAACATGTGGTCTTACTTTAAATAAAGTCCAAACTGTATAAAGACTAATTAAGCTTTCCTCAGATGTTCCCTCTGCTCTTTCTCACAGGTCTGTTGTCGTTTTTAATTTTTTAGTGTCTAGTCTTTATCACATTTGCAAAGTCTTCTAGTGGTGAAGAATGACTTCTGT
This sequence comes from Brachyrhaphis terrabensis, assembly GCA_903067065.1. Taxonomy (NCBI): domain Eukaryota; kingdom Metazoa; phylum Chordata; class Actinopteri; order Cyprinodontiformes; family Poeciliidae; genus Brachyrhaphis; species Brachyrhaphis terrabensis. The sequence continues at coordinate 768 of CAEGAG010063959.1, forward strand.
TTTTGTCCACCAGTTCACCAGCTGAAGCGGGTTCATTATCCTCGCTAACTAACTCTCCTCCTGCATCCACATCATGTCGGAACAACAGAACTACCCTTTGTGTTAAACTTCTTTTTTTTTAAAGACACAACTCAATGGGGGAATGGCAGAAGAATGGAGGGAAAGAAAAAACGGAGGGAGGTGAGGAGGAGGGTTGTGAAAATTGCCGTTGGCTGCCACCCAGGGCCCGGTCTTTGTGGTAATGAAGGGTTAGAGGCAGCGTTATTGCTCCCAGATGCCGTGCGGCTCCTCCACATCGCTTTGATGAACGGCCCAAGTCACCAGGACTTTCTATCAAACTCCCATCGACGCGCACGTTACCGCACACACACACAAACACACCCCGAGCGTGCAGACCCTTAAAGCAACGTGAAGGCATTAAACGAGCGTCTTCTCGGTTTTTTACCAACCAATCAACTCCGATTTGTTAATTGGCTCCGGGATGTGTAAGGTCACCATGTACTCATGAGTGTGTTAGGTTTCCACGTGTGATTATGTGTGATTAACATTCAGAAACGGTGCCTCAGATTTTCAGATGTTTTTTTTTTTTGTTTTTTTTTTGAATGGTGAGCAGGAGGGCAAAATGCATGTATGAATGCAGGAGGGAACTTTCTCTGGCTTTAATGAATGAGCTTTTACTCACTCACACAACAGATCCATGCAAACTACACTTTCTTCACACACCAACTACAACACACGCTGACTGGGGTGTATTTATGGACGAGGGAACATTGAAAAGAAAAATTGAAACAGGAAGAGTCCACTCCAAAACCAGATTAGTGGTTTAGTCAACACAGACGTCCAAGTCTATGTTGACTTGAAAGTCAGAGTTTGGGTATCAGAAAAGTAAATTGGCTTGAAAAAGTAGTAATCACCACGGGGTTGCGTTTTAGTGGTATTTTCTGTGATAGTCCTACACAAAGTTGTGCATAACAGTAAATTGAAATAAAATTTAAAGCTGGTTTTAATGTTTCTTGCAAATAAACATGCATTCAGTTCTTTTTAATCTTCATAAATGAAATCCAGTGCAACCACCTTCCCTGAGCACTCTCCTTACTCGTAGCTAGAGTTCATTTGTGTGTAATTTATTCTCATTGGCGATACATCTGTTCTTTGAAGCCCTCTTAGGTTGAAATGTTGAAAGGAAACCATAAAATGATTCAAATGCTGCTTGACTTAAAATTAATCAAAGTTCTCCTTTTCCATGATGCCGTCATAGGGCCTTCATGCAAAGTGGTTTTTTGTGTGGTAGGAAAAAAACAAAACAAAAATCTTGCCCAACACATCATCCCAAACATGCAGCATAGTGGTGGCATCATCATGCTGCGAGGGTCAGCGTCAGCAGATTTAATGGGAAGACAGAGGAAGATGAATGTAGAGCAGTCCCAGGGGAAATCTATCAAAATCTGCAAAAGACAACACTGAATGTACAGCTTTAGCTGTAATTGAATGGTTTAGGTTAAGGCTCAATCCTGTATTAGAATGTCCCAGTCAAAGTTCAGAACTGAATCAGACTGACTTTGAGCTATTTGGTAAGGAAGAAAAGGCAAATATTTTAGTCTCTCAATATGCAGAGCTGGTAGAGACGTATCCCAAAAAGACCTGCTGCAGCTGCAATTGCATTAACACTATGTTCTGCAAAGTTTTGACTCGGGGAAACTGAATATAAATGCATGTCACACTTTATTAGAATTTATTAGAAAATCACATATAATTTTTCTTCCATTTTACAAGTAGGCTCCACTTTGTGTCTCATAAAAATTCCAACAAAATACAGAAACGCTTTTGGTTGCTCAGTTATAAAATTTGTAAAAGTTCTCAGTAGTCTGAGAACTTTTTCAAGGCCTTAAAGAATTTTATAAGTCAGCCTATAGCGCCCCTTTGCATCTGTCTGTTTGAATCAGTCCCAAAGTGTAGACTACATTCTACAGACTAAGGTCAAATAAAGTGCTTGCGTGCTTTTGTTTGTTTTCCCATGTGTCCGTGTGAGTGTGCTTAATGTCTGAAGTCTGTATCGTTGCCCACTCACGCTGACTTTCAGTTTACGGGAGCATGTGAGAAAGCACTCAGTCTACATCCCTGAACACACGCTAGCAAAAGAAAACCTTAAAAATTGATCCGATTGTCAGAAAGAAAACAATAGTCTGATATGATGCCATGTTGCCACACCATTTATACCTGCTGAATCACACATCAAATCTAGCAAAACATCCCAGCAGTTGTAGTTCTTCATGTCTGCTTTTGTTAATTTTCTTTCCCCTCAACATCTAGACACCCAGTAGTCCTCTGCAACTCCTCCTCCTCCTGCTTCTCCTCCATCTTTTCCAGTTCTCCTGACTGGATTTACTGGCCAGAGGAAAGGAAAATGTATGAATCAGTCCAAGGCTGCTCACTCCCCGGGAGAGGGGAAAGCCAGAGAGTGAGAGGAACAAGGGAACTGAAAAGAAAATAAAAGAATGAGGAAGGCCAAGAAGGAGAAATGCTGAACCAAAAGAAATAAAAGAGAAAAGAAGGGTGGGGGGATGGGAGTGGGATACTCACCAGTGCTATAAATGATGATGTCAGCATTGAGCAGTATAGGGCGATTGCTTGATTTTTGCTTTTTTTTTTCTTACTGGTGTGTGTGTGAGTGTGTGTAGTAGACACCAAGAAGTGTTGGCACTGCCAAATGTGTGTTTATGTGTTCCTTTGTGTGCCTGTGGAGATTTTATATGGATTCAGGGGATATGACCATTTGGCTGCACAGGTCATAAATCCTTTGATGAAGGAGTTTGGTCTCATGTGAAATCCCTTGCGTCTATTCCTTCTTAACTTTGACACACACACACACACACATGGTTGGGCAGGGCACGCCTGCGGTTAGCCTTCCAGATGGTTTTAAGGTTAGTTAGAGACTACTATAAGAAGAGCAGCGTATGTGTGTGCGTTGAATGCATGTTTTTAGAAACTCTGTCACCCTGGTTTATTTTTAGCGCGCAATTTTGTTAATTCTTACTTTACTGTGTGTAGTAAAAAATACAAACTTTCCAACAATAGGTCCCGAGGAGTTCGACCACAACATTTGTGTAAATTAGAGAGAGCCGGCATGTCGCCGACTGAGGTGACTAACTTTGAGGTTCCCTCCCTGATACATCAACAGTTGGGCGTTTGTATACCGCATAGTTGTGTGCAGATTTACAAGTACAAGACATTTCGAGTCTCTGCTGTGTTTGTATATATGTGTGTGAGTTGAATATGCAAAGTTGTAATCAAAACCAGAGACTCCTTTGTCTTGGTCCCAGTTCATCATCCTGGGAACTTAGCACAAAGTCTCTTGAGTTTTTTACTCAAATTTTTTTTTTCTCTTCTTTATGTTTCAAAAACATTTAAACCACCCCCAACACTGCAGTCGCCACTGGTTTCACATTGCCAAAGCATCAGCATAGCCTTTAGGCACCATTTGTGCTGCTATACTCCTCAGTACATGTAGCGTCCATTGTTGTCATCAAAGTGTTCCTTCTTCGCCCCCTGCAGGAGAAGGAGAAGAAGTACATGCTTCCAGTGGACAACCTGAAGCTGCGGGATGTGGAGAAGGGCTTCATGTCCAGCAAGCACATCTTTGCTCTCTTCAACACTGAGCAGAGGTGCCGTTACCCAAAAACACACTGACTACACGCAAATAAAAGGATGTGAGAAAATTCACAAAGCCACATTCAGAGTTCTGACATAATGAAGCACCTGGCAGAAGCATCTGTTTAGGATGGAAAAGAAATTCCTTTATTGTCCCACATTGGAGAGATTAAAAAGAGAATATAAAAAGTGTACAGTAAGTTGCAACATAAGTATTGTGCAGTTATTAAAAATAGCTATTCTGGTCCAAAGGGATGTGCTACGGGTTCCAAAAGTAGATGTCTACTTGAGAATTAAAATATAGATTATTTACAATAAAACTGCAGAGTTTTGTTACCTGCACAGCAGAATTGTGATCATATCTGTAGAAATGTTATTTAAAATGAGTAAAAACTGTGCAAATACCACCAAGTATGTAAACACTTATTGAGCACTTATTAGACAAACTAAGTTGCATCTTAGTTCAATAAGCACAATTTGTTATTGGCTAATAACTCAAAAATAGTAATATTTGTGTCTAGGTTTATAAATCGCAACATGTGAACAACTGGAAAAATATATATGATGCCATAAAAAATGCAGCTTTCAAAATAAAATTGTGATGTCTACAAGGTTGTTATTAGAACTGTTATATTTTCGGTTGAAATGTGTGAAGTTGCTCAGGTTGCATCCTTTGACCCACGGTTTTGCATCCACAGAAATGTGTACAAGGACTACCGTCAGCTGGAGCTGGCCTGTGAGAGCCAGGAAGACGTTGATGCCTGGAAGGCCTCCTTCCTCAGAGCTGGAGTTTATCCTGAACGCGTAACCGTAAGCCTAATGTCTTTACTGACGTGAATATAATCATGAGTACTAAAAAGAATGCATGCATTTCCTTTAAAACATGCAACGTTTGTACGACTAGAATCCCTCCGATTTTTTTCACATTTGAAAATGTTCAGACCGCACACGTGGAGAAACTGTTCATCGATTGCATCGTCGTTTTCATTGCTGTCATGCCTCACGTTGTGTGTCCTTCTTAATGTCTTTGCACTGCTGTTGTGCTCCTCGTAGGAGAAGGAAGGAAAGGTACGATATCCTTCCCACCTGTTTCTTTTTTTATCATTCACACATTTTTTATGAGCATTTTTGAACTTGTTTTTCATTTAGTTTAATAAACTGACAGTAGTCAGTAAAGGTAGCCCACATTTTCAACTACTGTAGGTATTTCAAAAATAATGAGTATATTTAATAAGAATAAGAAAACATCATAAATTCAGGAAACACAATTATGTTTGCTCAGTAGGGGTAGAGGACAATGTTTTATTTTCTTTTGTCAAAGTAATTAATGCATAATTACTGTGCTTTCAAAAGTTCCCAGCAAAAATGAAAGATTATAATCCTGTTACAGAACTCAAATAAATCTAATAAACACATTTATTGCAGCCTAAAGAAATATATGAACACACTTCAACATTGTTATTATAGATACCTCCTTCTAAGCTTGTGCTTCTATTTGATTTAGCTTTAGATACTCATACATGCAGGGATTTTCAGCATGCAAGTTGAGCTAAAACTTTGAATGTCAATTATTTAAGTGCTGTTGTTGTAAATTATAGCTATGGTCAAAACAGCCGCTGCAAGTTGATAAAACATCCATAGAAAGTCACTGTCCTCCCTTCCACATGTCTGACTTATGGTTTTTGACAGTCCTGCTTCCTGTGAATCATCTCTAATTTATCTCCGCAGAGTGAAGGCAGCGACGAAAACGGCTCAGACAACTTCATGCACAGCATGGACCCTCAGCTGGAGCGGCAAGTGGAGACGATCCGCAACCTGGTTGACTCCTACATGGCGATTGTCAACAAGACCGTGCGCGACCTGATACCAAAGACGGTCATGCATCTCATGATAAACAGCGTGAGTCGTCGGCGAGACTCCTGCGAAAGTAACAAAAGCTTTTAAGATTAAAAGTGCAAAAAAAAAGTCATTTGAAATCTTTGCTCTTCTTTTTTTCTTTTCTTTTTTTAAAGACAAAAGAGTTCATTAATGCTGAGCTGCTGGCCCAGCTCTACTCATGCGGTGACCAGAACACTCTGATGGAGGAGTCTCAGGAGCAGGCGCAGCATCGCGATGAGATGCTCAGGATGTATCACGCCCTGCGGGAGGCGCTGAGCATCATCGGCGACATCAGCACAACCACAGTGAGCACGTCAATGCCGCCTCCAGTGGACGACTCCTGGCTGCAGGTCCAACGCGGTGGATCCGGAGGAAGGTATGTCAGACATAAATGTGAAATAGTTTGAATCTTTTCTTAAATGGCATATTCTGCTCCTCACAGTGGTTACAGGTTTCTTTATGCAAATTAACTTTTTGCAGGTGGGTTAACTTCAAAACTTAAAAAAAAAGAAAAAAAAAGCACTAGGTAACCAACTTTTTCAGGAAAAAACAAGGAAACAAACACTATATCCAACCTCCAAAGACAAACCTAGTTCAAATAAATAAACTAGCTAACCTCATCTTAGCATTTTAAAGCTTTTGTGCAGTCAGGATATAATTTGAGCCTCTCTGGAAAATCTGAATCTACAAGTCGGCTTGATCTGTACATTTCTAAAAACTCTTTATTTCCCGTCTCCATTTCTTCTCCAGGTCTCCAGCAACCAGTCCAACTCCAAATCGCAGGGCTCCACCGGGCCCACCAGCTCGCCCAGGCTCCCGTGGACCCCCACCGGGGCCTCCCCCTGCTGGGGGCCCCCCTGTACCGTCTCGCCCTGGAGCATCTCCAGATCCTCACGGCGGGCCACCTCCATCCGTGCCCTCCCGGCCTAACCGCGCGCCCCCAAGTGTGCCAAGGTGAGTAGAAACATGAGAAGCCTTTTAAACCCAGGAGCCCGAAATGGAAACATGTTGCAAAGAGTTGGACATTCAACCCATATTTATGATATTCTATGTCAGGGGAATGTGAAGATGCCTGGATGAGGGAATACATGAGGTAAATGAAACTAGAGAGTACTGCTTTGTGATAGATGACAGTAGATGAAGTAGGCAGATGGTTAGAAATCCTTAAGTAGATACATTTTAAGTGAGACCGACTACATTTTTTCCTTTTATTTTGTAATTAAGCAAACTTTAAACACAATAATGCTTCATCGGCTACAAATTACGAACAACTTATTATTTGCACCCATGCTTACGTCACATCAGATAATTGTTTTCGCCTGGTGTCCATGGCCTCTATGTTTCCCTTGTGCTTTCCTGTGTTTGTGATTTATTAACGTTTTTAAAGCTAATTGTCTTAAAGCCACTAGCCTCTTGTTTCTACTGTAGAATCTAGAGCCTCTGTGCAAAGCTCTGTTTGGGAAAAAAATCAAACATAAGCTAAAAATCTGTTTACGGGTCTTGAACACGGATTTTTTCTTAAAGAGAGCTGCGCACATGCATCGCTGGCCTGCCCCCTTCACTGTAACTCTTTGCACTTTTTCTGTCTCCCTGCTCCTTCCTGTCCTTCTCTCTCTCTCACACACACACACCTCTGTCACACACGTCACTACGGTTCCTCCTGCAGAATCACTATCACTGACCGATGAAGATTAACGTTTCTCGGTATGTTGGTTGCTGTGTGTCCCTCTAATGCTCATCGTGTTCACAAAACTCCTGGGATTTCATCTTTTTGCTGCATGCCATTATTTTCCTCTCTTTCTCACACTTTTCTTTTCTCAGAACAATGCATGAATCATTAGGAGTTATTCATCTGAACCAGGTCACAGAAAACAGAAAAGTGTGGGTTATTTTTAGTCCCCAGGAGCACAGCTTTTGTTTTTTTTTTAATTTTGGTTGTAAACACCATGACATCCCACTTGTCCTCTGATGCATCTCTGTTGGTTGGAGAAAATGCACAACAGAGCTACATGCAGACTAACCCCAGTTGGATGTGCAGTCGCAGCATCTTCATTCGTTCTCCCTCACAGGCCTATTTTACGCTCTTTGTTTCCACATACAAGAGAACTGAGAACTTTGTAATGATAGTGGTACTTTTGTGAGTTATCCATGCACGACCCTACAAGATACAGTTCTGTGCAAAGGAATTCATAACCCTTGAAGCTTTTTTATATTTAGTCATCCCACAAAAAAAAAAAATTAAACGTGTTTTATGGAGATTTGATGTTATTGAGCAGAATCTAATGCGTAGCTATGTAGAAGGAAATTTTTACTTGCATTTTAGATTAAAAATTTAAAGTGTTATGTATTTGTATTTATCTCTCCCTTTCAGAAGTACTTTGGGTTTTACCTCTACCACCTTTGCACAAATGAAGACTAAAATATTTTTTATGTTCTTCTTTGAAAAATACCTTAAACACTGTCAGACTGAATGGACATTTCATGTCAGTCCAGTGACGTTTTCAATCTTTTAGCAGTTGTCTCTGGGACAACTGTAAACTGAGATTAGATTACACAAAGTTGGGCTCTATTTACCACTTACTTGGTTGCTTTGCTTAAAATTGGCTTAATACAAATCCACCACGCAACTTTCAGGTTTTATCTGCAAAGCATTTTGAAAACAAGTCAATTTCCTCCAACCTGACAATTAAGCTCGACTTCGTCTTGGACTGTCACATAAAATCCCACAAAAATTTGAAGATGTTATGGTTCTAACCACACAAAATACGACCTTCTTCAAGGGTGTGGATACTTTTCAAATAACTGTGCGGGTCTGTGAAGTCTTTTGGTGCACCTGTATGAATAATCCTTGGAGAACCTAAAGCCTTAATCCAGGGTGTCCGTGAAGAAAGCAAAAGAGCAAGAAAAAGTCCACTTTATGAGGAACAATCTGACCTCTTTTCTTTTCTTTATGTCTTCCCTTCCCTCTCTGTTTGTCCGTGCCAGTCGGAGACCCCCACCTTCTCCAACACACTAGACCTCAGAGCTCCTTCCTCACTCCTTCATTTCCCCCGTCTGGACGAGAGAGAGGCGCTTCGGACAACAGCGCCACCTTCCTCTCGTCTACTGCCCCGGTCTGACCCTCCTGTTCCCGCCGCTCTGCCCCCCATCCCCACCCACCCCTCTGTTTTCACACAGAGAAACAGAATACTTGAAAGCATGACTTACGTACAGCTTTGTTCCTCACAGTTTAATCACAGAGACCATGAAATGATCATATTAGACAACTGAGTCAAAGTATTGTATAACCACGCAAGTTTAAAGCAGAATGCTTCCCCTCTTCTTATATCAAGAGGGGTAAACATTTGCAAGTTTAGCATGAATCTATGCCTGAACTTTTCTAACCCGTCGTCTCAGTTGGAACATTTGTTTCATTTGCTTTTATCAGGATTTGCTTGCTCACCTTTATTTTGAGGAACAGAATGATGTAAACCAGAACCTTTATCCAGGATATGGAAGCATTACATTATTCGATTTTAAGTTTTTGCACATAAACATTATATTAGTAGCGTGGTGCATGCTTTGAGATCGTGAAAGATTTACTCCATCTTTGTTTTGTAAAGAAATTTCTCTTTGCAACATTTGCTGCTCAGTGGTAGACGTATTTCTTTAAGAGAGGATATGCAAACTGAATTCAGTCTAAAAATATTTTAATTTGTAATCATCCTCCAAAAAAAAAAAAGGGAAAAGAAAAACAACAACTGAGGAAACAAGTTTTTATCATATCTCTTTTAGCATACTTTCTTTTCTGGTTGATGGAGTTTCTTTTTAGATCTTTCATCCTGTCAAATTAGTTCTTGTTTGATTTTTCTATGTTCCTTGAACAGTTTGGTCAAACAAGGGTGGGTCATTTCATACAGACACCCCAAAAATCATTTTCCTTTCTCTCTTTTTTTAAGCTAATCCATGCTTTCCCACCGTCCAAATCTATAAAACAGCAGCACCACCCAGGTGAGGAAGACGTGGATGACATCTGAATGCTTCAATTGGAAGAACCTGAATGGACAAAAGTCTCCTTCGTTTTTTCCTTTTATCCTCTCCATCATCCTCCTCTGCTGTAAAGCAGAAGTCAGAATCACTTATTTTGCCAGTCGCAGACTTTAGAAAGTCTCACTGCTGCTGTTCTTGCAAAGCTATGTGACATCCTCTTCTTAAACTCCTGCGCTCTCAGACAACCTATGCAAAAGAGAAAAATGGTTTCTCAGTCTTTTTATGGCAAAAATATGCATCTAATGTAGTTTATTTCACCTTTTTGTTCCTCTGCTTATCAAGGCATTATTGAAAAAGTTTCTCTTTTGTAGAGGAACTTTTTCAACTTTCTTTTAACACTCTTCCACAAAGGGCAGATTTGCGAATCAAACTGAAGTGGGCCACATTCCAATTTGTCAAAACCATTTTTCCTTTCCACTGGTGAATCATGTATTTTTTATTAATTTATTCCACTAAAGCAAACTGAAGGTTGGGATTAAATACTTTTGCAGCAGCATCGTTCCCAAAACTGAACAAAATGAAACCAGAGAAGGAGACTTTGTGACCTGAGTTGTTGCTTTAGACTGTTAACTCTTCATGTAGAGTGTAAATCAAAATGATGGTCTAGTAACTGAGGTTAGTCAGGGTTGAGCACATGATGCCTCCAATGTTAAATTAAGCAGGAAAAAAAAAGAAAAAAAAAAAATATAATATATTCAAGTTGCTGATCTGCCATTTCTTCTTTCTCTCTTTTCTCCTGCTCTATTTTCTCTCAGTGGTCACGGGGGTGAGTGAGAACATGAACAGTTCCAGTCTGTTCATAAAGTACCACTGCTTGTGTTGAGTTGTCACATTACTGAGCAGAAACCACCTTTTAATCCCTTCGTTTTTCTGCCTCTGATCTCTGCTGTCAGTGTTATGTGTTGTATTTTGACCCCAAACACAAACAACCCACTAGCCTTACCTTACACACATCTTTACCCTGTGATCATTCCTAGAAAAAAAATCACCTATTTGTGCATCTCTGACCTCAACATCTGCAAAGCAAACATGAAGTCATATCTCATTTAACAGTAGTTTATTAATGTGTTATGTATTCGTGTGGTGCATTTTACTAGACGTGTACTCTCTTCTGTTTAGATAATTTAGTCTACATTGTATGCAACATCAGAATATTTAAACCATGAGTAAATGAGCATAACAGACTACTTGAAAAATAATAAAACAAACTGTGGTGTAAATGGATGCTGGCAGGTTGTTGGATACTTTTGTTTGCATCAGGGAGGGTGTATTTGTGTTTTCTCTCTGAATTTATAAAACATTAAGCAGACAGACGGTGTGTGTAAACTGGCTGAGGACAAGTCCTGCTGCTTGTCTCAGCTGATGTTAAAGAAACTGTAAGATTATTCTGGAGGACTGCTGTACTCTCAACTACATATTAAAAAACCTCTATGTACTTTGGTGTCTGTTTTATTGTTTTTCTCTAACATTTGGTCAGCAGTGATCACAAAGTTCTCCATAGTAAAAGCGGGAAATATAACTAAAATTGGTAATAAATGAATAAAATTAAAGGGAACTGAAAGATTTAGCTTTATATAGCATACTGTAGTTTTTATAATTTAGTTTTATTAGAAAACTTGCTGCTTGATAAGAGTCTAACCTATTTTTAATAATTTTCTGTGGACAATACTTGTGTTGGAATTAGATTGGCTATATAAAGAATATGAACTCTTTGAGAGTTGTTCTTGCATAGGTATTCAAGTTGGCAAAATAGTTAGGTGTAAAATAGT
>CAEGAG010064020.1:0-19746 GCA_903067065.1 Brachyrhaphis terrabensis
AATTTCTTGGATGGTTTCTACTCTTACTTGAGTTCTTTATCCACCTCTGGTTGTAGTTCTTCCCACTAGTTACCGTTTTTATTCATTTCAGTTAACAACAATGTTTCCTCTGTTTCAGTTTTCGTTATGTTTTTTAGTTTTAGTGAAATATAATAACCTTTGTTGTAACATCCCTCAAACTGAACTAGCACATGCTAACCCGTAGATGTTCTGTTTGTCCATTTGGACCTTCTGACAAACCAAATCTGATTCATGTCTGCAGGATTTATTGTGAAAAGTGCAAAAATCTGCTTGGATTTGCCTTCAAAGTTATGAAAACCTACATATTACATTTATCTGTATGTTTCATTGTAAAGCATTTATGGCAGTTGACTTCTCTGAGTGCAACAAGGAAATCACTTCATAATGTTTCTATTAACTGAGCAGTTAAATCCACTTAGTCCCTGGAGAAGGGGCAGTGTACATATGAAGTGATTACATCAATGGGCCATTAAATTACAGCCCTTTATTAAAATGGGGCCTAATGTTGCTCAGCAAATGGTAGAAATTCACATGATGTGTTGATATTTCTGACATTTAGAGGTAATGTTTAATCAAACTGTAATTATGAAGAGAAAGTCAATGTTGTGATCTTTGTGTAAGCGGAGATAAACTATCTGTCGATGCAGAAAGCGGGTGTGTTTAAAAAGTTCAAATCTCCACCAACAAAATGGCACCTATTGTTTTTTTTCTACATTTTGTTTTTCTTTTCATTCTTGATTAAGCATTTTCTGCTTTTACAGAAAAAAATAACATACACACTCATGAGGTAAAGTTAGAAACAACTTTACCTCATGTGTTTAGAGACAAAATGAATCCTCAAGGCCAGGATTCAAACCCAGGACCTTCCTGCTTCAAGGTAGAAATGTTTCCAACTGCGCCGCCAGGCAGCGTTTAACATCTGCACTGACCGGAAGATGTTACAATTTGACCGTCCATAATCTGAGTGAGTTTTACTGTCACCAATTCCCCAATTAGGACCCTGTTACCATGGTAACAAAGCACCATGCCCTTACTAAAAAGGTTTTATGTACCTTTAGAAGCCTTAAAGGTGATCTATTTTGCTTCCTTGAACAGGTTAGCATAGATTTATGAGCTATAAAAAATATGTTCATTGCATTTTTTTTTAACAAAATCATTATTTTTAATGAGATTTTAGCTGTTTTAGAGGCTCTTATTACTTTAAATCTAAATAAGCTGCTGCTGGCCACGCCCCCCCAATTCACACTTAAAAATGGCTGCAAACAGGTGTGCAACTATACAACTCTATATTTTTGAAAAGCAGAAGTAGAGCCTCCTGCACAGCCAACAAGAATCAAGCAAGTGGTTTCTGAATATGAAGTCAACAACATAACAGTTGTCTTTTCCAGCAGCCGTTGTACATCGCATACAGTGCTAAAACCACCTGACCAAACGTGCTGGAGCTCAGCTTGGGTTGCTAGGTAAGAGGCTGGTTTTCACTGGGGTTACTAGGTAACGGTGCTGTATGACTCAACAATCTGAAGGTTTTGAAATGGCTCATTTTCCAGACACCAAAACACATTGATTTAGTGGATGGTTTTTCTAAGTGATTAGGTTGTTTGTAGAAACAGTAGACGACTAAATGGAAGTATAAAAACGTACAAGAAATGAATTTTACATAATATAGGTTCCACTTTAAGGAACTCTAATTATCAATGGGTTTTAGAAATGCCCTTAAAGATACGGTTTGCAAAGACTGTTAGCATTCTGGCCAAAAAGCACAAAAAGAGAAATGCTTATTGTGCAACCGTACTTTAGATTTAAACATTCAGGACTTTCCTGATAGTTTAGATCTTTTTGTAATTTAGAAGAAAGTTTGCATCCCAAAGCAGAATGACCAGTATTACTCTAATGTGGTGAAACCCTGTAAGAAAATTACAGTAAAGCACAGAATGTTACTTGGGCCAAATTATTTGCCTTTTCAGAGCACTCAAACAAATTAAGAAGTTGGAGAAGGGAGGGAATAAGGAGGCTGCTGTAAAGCATACTTCTCAGACAAATTTACAGTTGAGCTTCTCAGACAACGATACAGCCAATAAAGCAATTTTAACTGCAGCTGCCCACACTGAGCATTTGGAAATGTGTGATTGTAGCTGTTTTGCGGTCAGCGCGGCGGGGAAAGGTTACCGGAGCTGACATTAGCAGCCAAGAGGGAAACTGACAAACATTTAGATCGTATTTCAGTCAGCGAAGCGTAAAATGTAAAGTTGTAAAATCTTCCTAGTGGTTACCCCAGAGGAGAAGAGAAACTTTGGAGTGAAGAGGGAGAGAGGAAGCAAAAAGAGAAGATAAATTAGAGCTGCTTGGTCATGTTTGGTGTAATGTGAAAGAAGCTAAATCAGCAGCAGTACTCCCTCATGGCACAGATGGAGGTGATGTACAGAACACTGCGGCCCACTTCTGAAATAAATTCTGTGGGTAAAATAGAAGACAGCTGCTATTTCTGAATGAGTTCACCAAATGGCAGAAAAGCAGAAACATTAGATTGCACACCAGTAAATGTGTAAATCCACAAGGCTTAAAACAGCCTGATACTGAAGTATCAGTGGTAACAGTGGAGATACTTAAAGAAGAACACAAACCCTGTTACTGTTTTAGGCCTCGAAGCCACAAGAGGTTCTGGAAGGATTTCTGCTCCCTAATAACATTTCATCTCAGGTTCTGTCTGGGTTTGGAAACAAAACGCAATATTAGCAGCAATGACATCAATCAATGACTTCCCTGAAGCCCTTGACACTAATCATCACTCTGCAGCACTTTCCACTGATGTGTCAAAAGCACTTGATGGGGTAAATCACTCACTGTAGCTAATGGAGTCCCTCAGGGCTCTGTCATTGGACTACTCCTTATCCTCAGTATCAATAATGTTGACAGCAGCGTCCCAACTGTAAATTTATGCTTTTCTGCTGATAATGCAATTATGTGTTACTCAGAAACCAAATGAGCTCTTATTATTCTAAAATAAAATGTATGTAACTTAAATCTAATGTTAAACTCGGGGGAACCAAAGTTAATGTCGCATAATCAACCACCAGTCACCTCTGTTAATGGTTGAGTTTGTTTCCCAGTAGAAATATTTGGACTTTCTTTAGTTTGTGAAAAAGTTTTCTGTTAAATGAAAGTAAAAAAAGAAAAAGCTGTTATTTCCTGTCTATTGAGAATCTAATTGATCTAATTGATGCTGGTAATAAAAAAGTGTCACAAACAATGTGTCTTCAGTCAAATCAGTCTGTCCTTCCAACCATTTCTTTGACCTTGAGAAGTTTCCTTGAACAGGTTAGCATAATTTTATTAGCTTTACAAAACATGGTCGGTACATTTTTGTGCACAAAATTGTTATTAGATAAAGTTTTAGTTGTTTTAGAGGCTCTTATCTCTTTAAATCCGAATAAGCTGCTGCTGGCCACCCCCTAAAATTTGGACTTAAAAATTGCTGCATACAGATGCACAATTATACAATCCTATATCTTTGAAAAGCAGAAGTGGAGTCTCCTGCACAGCCAACAAGAATCAAGCAAGTGGTTTATGGATGGTAAGTCAATCAGTAAGCACTTTGTCTTTTCCAGAAGCTATTGTACAGCTGACCAAACATGCTGGAGCTCAGTTGGGGTTGCTAGGTAACAGAAAGCTTTTGAAATTACTCATTTTCCAGACATCAAAAACATCAGCTTACTGCCAATAAATGACCGGAGAGTCAAAACATCTACAGCCCGACCTTCGACCTTGAGAAGTTTGTCCCTTTGAGCATTTTCAAATCAAATTTGCCCAAATTCTTGTTGGTTTTTATCCACCAGTGAGGGTTGGACAGATTCTCAGATTATTTGATGATGTTATGAATTTCTTGAACTTGATTTTGTCGGTTGTTATGAATGCATACGAGAACCGCCTCCACCTCGGCGTTAAAGATTTGATATTTTCAATGGACAGAAATGGACTTAGAGATCCAGATGTGTCATAAAATGTTGGAGAGTTGGGCTGACTAATTACAGTAATGAATTTTAAAGTAAAATGGCAAAACAATAGAAACAGAAGTGCAAACATGGCAGATTAAGCAAATATGTTTGTGGACATTATTTATTAATGTGAACATGGTGCAGAAGGTTTAATGCTGTAAGAAGAGAGTAAAATATGGATGATATTTCTAGACAAAGAGATCAGATGTCTGTGCAGCTACCTGACATCAACTCAAGCAAAACATCTCTGGAGATTTTTCCAACATAAATCTAACCTCGGTTTTGCCTTTAATTATTTATTAAAATGCAATATTTGAAAACTTTACTCAAGAATTTACTCAAAAAAGTACTTTTACTTCACAGAACCAGCTCAGAAAAGAACACCTCTGCATCTCTCTGCTGTTTATTTTACAGCTAACTCATATCAGTAGTTATGTGGATCAGTAAGGAAATACACTGATAAATCCTGAATCTTTTTCTGGGTCAGAACCAATAAATTCACTCTTTCCATTTAGAATCACAGCAGCTAGTTGTGTCGGATAAAAACTCTTTCCTCAATAAACTTTAACACAACCAAGAGGAACACGGACGCAGTAAAGTCTGAGGTTTATAGAGCCGATACAAAGTAGATCAGTCTCTGGTGATTTAGAGCTTATTTACATCCCTCTGGCTAGCTGTTAGCTTACATCCGTGTTTCTCTTTAAAACTCCACAGCAAGATTAATGACTGACATGTTACAAGATTGAGCCTTAAAGGTGGATCAGTACCAAGAGCTGAGGCAGAGCAGCGAGGTGAAAACTATCTTAATCATACGTGGATAACACTCTCAGTGGTATTTATTCTCTGTTTGTTTGTATATATTTGCAAGCTTTTGAGTCAGGTGATTAAAGTTTATCTATACAGATTGAATCAATCAACCAATCAGTCAAGTTTATTTGTGTAGCACCTTCCAGCAAGAAGGCAGTTCAAGATATTTTACATCATAAAAACATTTAAAAAAATGTCACCAGCTGTGACAAACAAACATCAATACCCGTCAAATATGTCGATTAATGTGCCAGTGATTATGGGTTTTGGGTTTTTAGTCTAGATTTAAAGACACTCAGTGTTTCTGCTGTTTTGCAGGGTTTTTTTTACTTTTTTCCAGATTTGTGGTGCATAGAATCTGAACGCTGCTTCTCCATGTTCTGGTTCTGGTTCTGGGGGTGCAGAGCAGACCAGAACCAGAAGTCCTGAGAGGTCTGGACGGTTGCTATGACAACAGCAGATCTTTAATGTATTTTGGTTCTAAGCCGTTCAGTGATTTGTTAAATCTTTTGTTTCTTAATATGTTGGTAATTATGGAAATGCAAAACCTGAACTCATCTTTATATCTACTCTAAAAAAACAGCTTGGTTTCTTTTTTCATTTTAGCCAAAGTTCTGGCACTGCAAGAAAGTTCTGAGCGTGTGGGTATTCAGACTTCTTAGTATCCAAATACATGTAGGTAAAAAGGCAGATCAGCCATCCTGCATTGCTCTTAGGTGTTGAGTGAGTTCATATTGTGATGCACTGCCTCCTGCCTACTTAACATTGGAGATAGGAAGCAGAATCCTGCAACGTTAGAGCACATATAGAAAATGGACTGGTGGTTTTAAAGTGCAGGAAAAAATGCCAGCTCAGTTTGAATCTCTAAAGATCGGACCGACTACATTATAGAGCTCAGAGAACGTAGGATGCTACAGAATCAGATGCTTTTTCTCAGGCTGATCGCTGAGAAAAAGTCAGAGTGTCTGTGTTGTGGGGCTGGAGCGTTCAGCAAGATGGATGTCTGCTGAGCACTGTGCATGTTAAAGACGATATCTTTATAGAAATACCACTCCAGCATGAGAGGAGAAAAGTATATTTTCCATAGCTATGGGATTTTACCACCATGTTAAGTGAATAAGTCATACAGAGACAAGGACTGTGAAGCAGCAGAGCAAATTCTCAGGTGCCCTGAAGTCTAGCTGCTAATGCATTTGGCCTGTCACGTGTTTCTTCAGTTTCACTTACAGTACAATATATTTTCAGTCAGTTTCACAAGAGACAGTGAGTTATACTCAGGTATAACAGGGATAAAAGCTTTATCCCTGTCATACCTGCATTAAGAGTTGTTTCTACTGCTGCGTCATCCTGCTCCTAACGCAGTGATTCAGACCCTAATTTAAAATATAACAACACATATTGTGTACTAAAAAGATCCAAGGTTAGTTGAACATGTTTTCCTAAAAATGTTGTAATTTTCCTATCAACTAAAGACGTGCTGTTTGTTATACGTCAAAACTCATAATTACTTTAAAAATGTCTATATTTTGTTACATTTTTCAGCCATGGAGGAGGCCATTTTTAAACCTGCTGGGTTGATGATGCCATTTGGTCCATTCTGTACTGGAATCTACAGAGTAAACACAGGAAGGCTTGTTGTTTATCGTATTGCATTTGGTGTAAATTTGCATCAGTGTTGGTTGTAATTTAAAAATAAAAACAGTGGAGTGAAACTGGATCGCTTTCCACATGGAAAAAAAGAAGAAGAGCGCAGTAAGAGGGAGCCAGAGCCAAACACGACTTCCAAAGGATCTACATTTGTGCCCTCAACATTTCTCTCCAGAAGACTCTGACTTATTTGTGCGAGCAAAACTGACAAAAGCTCTAACAAGTGCTTGCTACCTTAACGAGCTAGAAATAAATGCCATGCTGACAGTTTTTGTCCACAAAGCGCCTAAACCCCGCTTCTGGTGGCGAGAGAGCCAGAAGCTGGGAGAAACACTGGGAGAAACATGAGAGACAGGCAGTACTGGGAGCTCAATTAAATGCTAACTAAGCTAATGCTATTGCCGCCAGTACTGAATGTGAAACCACGACTGACACCGGAGCAAACACTGGACCCTAAATAGCTGTTACCGGACCGGACACAGAGCTAAAGTCGCTGGGTGAAACATCAGAAAGGCAGTGCTGGAAGCTCTTTGAAATGCTTACAAAATTATACAGCCGCTGGTGCTGAATGTGAAACACCGGACCTTAAACTGCTGTTACCGGACCAAACACAGAGCTACAGAACTACTCACCGGATCACACAGTCCACCTTCAGCATCATTGTTTCATTTCGGAATCTGAAGGCAGCAGCAACAGCAAACACCAGCTCCTATGGCCAACTCTGTCCTCTTCCTCCATTTGGTTCTCCTCATCTTCATCACCTCTAGTGATTTCTACATTCTGATCGATTTCTCTGGTTCAAGTTAAAAAGGCTCATCTCTGCTTTAGCTGGATGGAACTAGAGCAGTTGGACCCAGAATGCATTGCAGTGTTAACAACATGGCGACACTCATGTGACAATATTTTATTAAAATCTATAAAAACTAAACAGCCTACAGTATTATTACTGTATTGTGTTTAAATCTAAAATAAATATTTCTCAAATAAAGTCTATTGTTACAACTAACCATGGATCCCTTTCAGATTGAGCCCAGCTGTAGGTAACGGCTCTGTCAGAGTAATTTTCAGAATCTGAGTTTGCCAGATGATATGCAAATGAAAAAGCTGCCAATCAGCGTCCCCTGGTCCCACTTTCCTCTCGCTGTCTCACTAGCTGCAGCGGGACTTATTCAGTTGATTACTTTCCAGTGTCAGATGTTGTCATTAAGCCAAATCAAGAGATTGCAGACAAGGGAAACCATTTGGGAACTCGAGAGTACAAAGACGAACCAGAGCAGGAATTGGAAAGGAATCTGTGGAAACATAAACTGAGAACTGGAAAGTACAAAGACTACATGAGTGTGTGATGAACAGGAAGACAAAAGCTATTTGAAAAAGTACATTTTGGCAGGTTTTCATGATGACTGGAGCTGTGTTGTTGTGTCACCTTTTCAAGGCCTGTCAGCCTGGTGGCATTGGAAGTTGAAGTTATTTAGTTTGGTTGGACAACCTGGGCCGCAGGAGAGGAGCGGAAGAGCCGGTACCAGCACAACTGGCTCTGAAACTCAACGGACTGCTGAGATTCATCCTACCACCATAGAGCTGTCTCTCAGTTCCAGATATTTTTTGAGAATTTGCAGTTGTCAGTCGCATTTCTGAGAACGAGTAAATAATATCCCTACTGCAAATAAACAGCTCACTCAATAGTTCAGGCAGTTTTCACAACAGAAACTAAAGGCAAGAAGAATCATAGTAAATATATAAAGACCTAAACACTGCCATTATTAGCCAAACAAAAAGGAAAACAAATAGAAAAGCAGTCAAGCCTGAGTGCTTCCACAATTATTCCTTCCTTCCTGAATATGTTTAGAATTATGCTTAAATTAGGCTACTTGTATTTTTTGCTGTCAAGACAATTAAAAAAAAATTTCAATATAGCACATATAGGAACCATCTATTTGTTTTTCAGTTTCAACTCGTTACATTATTCAAGAAAAAATAGTTGTACAGCATACATAAAATACCTAAATGAAACTACAACTTGGTAAGATGAAACGTGTAACTGCAGTACTACTTGACATGTTATTGGCTGACATTTTCAAAACAGCCAATCCAGGAGCACCATTCATTTTCCTTGATGCTGATTGGCTGAACCCACAAAAGCAGAGATAAGGAAGAGCACAGATGTTATCTTTTGAGCTAAATGGTTTCCACTGTGTGTATTAATGCATATTAAGTGATATTTTCTGTTTGAACTATTACAAAAGGTAGTTACAAATGTTTTTAAAGGGAGTTTGAAGAATTCACAGATTTTAGATATCATTATTATTTGCGTTATTGCTAAGTTATCATTTAAGCATTGTGCAAATTAGTAAAATTGGGCATATATAGAGATAATCTTGACTACTGGGATAAAGTCTTCCAATATGCACTTGGTATGTGTTGAATATGCATCAGCAGGCATTGGTGGTATGCAGGCATTACTTAAGCTGTGGTTTGAGATAGATTTAAGATAATAATCTACAAAGCTGTTGAAGGAAGTACTGAATACATTTATTAACTTTATGTCAGATATTTATCTCAGATATTAGAGGGATGGAAATGCTGTAGAATAATTAAAGTTTATAAAATATTTGTATGTTTTTTTGAAAGCATATTTTCCACTGTAACAAAATTTTTGTCTCATAAAAATAAGTGTTGAATCTGTTGTGATATCAGATGATTTTACAGCCTGACTCCTTTTTGTTTTCTCCCGTCTCAATTAAAACCAGCACTAGACGTTTTAACATTTCATACAGGACAGCAGGAACCAACTCATCGTACATTTTAACTCACTTCTTTGCTCCTGAGTGAAACAGCTGTTATTTCACCACCCTACACTTAAACAATACATTTAATACAGTGAAGCAATTTCCCCTCCACCTGCCCTGGCTCATTATCAGCACTCACTGCGGCTCATCTCAAACCTAGCATATGACATTAGGGCCGCATGCAGCCCACGCAGCAATTACCGCAACACGAGTTGTCCTCGGATTCTGACATGTGGGTCGGATCAACACCAACTGATGCTGAAACTGAGCCGTTAAGTGGCCAAATGTTTCTGGAATGATACCATGCTGTATATACAGAAAATACTGCAGACGACGGGTGAAATATGTGACATGAAGTAAAAGAAAAGTCACATTTACAGTATGAACTGTTTCATGCCTAAAGTGCATTGGTGTTCGATATTAAACAATTTAATCTCCATCAACAGATTCAGTCTAAAACCTGTGAAACATCACTTGTGAAGAATGAACCCTTTAACTATTCCAGATTCAATCCCAGATTTTAAAAGTCATATTTATCACAAACACACTGATTAGTTCAGCCAAAAACACAAAACCAGGGCTTAAAAAGACGACACTAAATCTGTTTCTACTGGGAAAAGAAAATGTTTTCTTGAATTTAAAGACAATGTTTATTGGCTCCTTTGGAGTTTGTTCTGTAATTTAAAGAGGAAAGGTTTGGTAGGAAAAAGCAAAAAAGTAAAGAGTCATTCAAAATGTTTAAATTTACATCTGCTATCTTACGGAACGGTCTTGGTAATTCAGTTATATGTTTTGGTGGAAATGAACTGGACACAAACCTCTAAAGGAAGATGCGGAATATGTTTTTTTTTTAAAAGTCACACAAAATTTGCCAGATACATAAACATTTATTTCAGCCAAAACCAAACAACTTGGACAAGCTCAGTTTGAACTCATTTTAACGTTCACCTTAAAGTTAACTTATAACATCATTTTAACACATTAATTCAAACCAGTCAGGTATTTTTAAAGGCTCTTTGAGGAGACAGTTACATGTGTGTGAAAGGTCAGACCTGAGGTGTTTCTGGTTACTACATGCCTGTAATTACAGAATATGTTGTTTCTTTGGATAATCCATCATTGTCTGTAAGTTTACAGCAGGAAACATGTTTAATTATTGTAATCATGACTTTACATCTCCACCAAAGAACTCCAACATTTTTTAAATCGTCCAGCTGTTTAGACTTTCTGACACTTTTTATGAAAGCGTTTCATCACTGTATTTTAAACTTCCCATCTCTTAAAGTGTGTTTATGTTTTTACATCCCAACATTTGGTATTAGCATTTTGTTTTCTAGGTTTTGTTTTAGAAGTGAAGAATGAAATATTTGAAATGACTTTAGTTTCAGTAATCTCAATCAAACGCAGCCTCTCTGTTTTCCACACCTTTTCCCCAACATGTGCATAAATAGCTGCTGTGCTAGAAAATCTATTTCTACCAAAGCAAGTGGCTGATGCTGTTTTGGGCCAGTTTAGCTCCCGCCGTGGAGCCTGCGGGCTTGGAGTCTGCAGCGCAGCAGGTGGATACTGTTTGAGGAGGAAATGAAGGAAAAAGCCGGTCAGTCACACAACGAATATCACAATGCTCAGTATGAACAGAGCCTCATGTGGCGCACACTCGATGCTGTGCATCTGTACGGCCAAAAGTTTCTGTGCTTTTTTTCTCCTGTCTTTAAATTGCAAGAAAACCCAGTAATCTTTAAATTATAGCGCAGTGGAAAACATGTTTTAAAAATGCATGAATAGAGAAAAACCTGCTTTGATTTATTTGCATAAAGATGTGATGAACAACCAGGGATATAATGGTGCAAATACATCAATCAGGTATTAAATTACCAGCAAACAAATAAATAGACATGATTTACCACTGAAGTTGCGCAACGAGACGCTAGCAGCAAAGCAATCATACGACGAGCTACAATGTTCTCCCCACACAGATCCCACAGATGGTTGATTGAACAGAGGTTTTGGTCAATTGGAGGAAAAGCAACACCTCAGACTTCAGGTCAACGTTTGAATAGAAAATTCCACCAAAAACTCATATATTTTGAGATTAATCTCAGTAATAAAAAATTTTTCTAAAAAAAAAAAAAAAAAAAATCAAAGAGTCCTTGTTTTCTCTAGAAAGATTCTGAGATTATTCTCAAAATTTTTTGAGTTTCTTGAAGCAAATGTTTGACTTTTCAAACTCAAAATTTTCAGGTTTTTTTATTATGAGATTAATTTCAAAATTTCAGATTTTTTGCCAGCAAATTTTAGACTTTTGGAGCTCAGAAATTTCCCTGTTTCATTCTAGGAAGTAGAGATTTTCTATAAAATATTTGACTTTTCAAACTCTGACATGTCCATCTTTTAATGTATGAGATTATTCTTAAAATTTCTGATTTCTGACTTGAAAAAAAATCAGCTTTTTCTCAAATTTCAGACTTTTGGCGCTCAGAAATGTCCTTATTTTTCTTGAAAATTTGTGATTTTTCAAACTCAGACATTTCCAAGTTTGTTTGTTTGTTTTTAAATTCTGAGAGTAACCTAAAAATGTTCTGAGTTTTTTCTTTCTATTAGAGACTATTAGAGGCAATAAGCTTTCGCAAAATATTATTTCTGAGTTTCACCAACAAAAAATCTTTGAAACATTATATATGTGGTTCACAAAATCATGTTGTGCTCCTGAATCTGTATTTTTGTGCATGCTTATTAAAACAGTTTGTCACAGTAAAACTCTTTATCAATAGCGTTTATTTCAGAAATTCTTGTGGGTTTTGGTGGATCTGTACTAACTGGACTTTACATTTTCCTGAATAGCAAGAAGTAAAATACCTGAAAAGAAACCTTAACGTTACACTGAATGTGTTAATAATCACATTCAGTGATTATTAATGCTCTGCCCTGAATCAAATGGCCTAAGTAGCTTTTTAAAAAATTATTCAAAAGTTATTTTAGTGCTCAGCTTTTTCCCAGCCAGGTTAATATCATCCAGTTCACTATGACACCAAATCACAGCCCTCGTTGATTCCATCTGGAAGCCAATCAGTGTTATTTATTTCAAGGCTCACTCTTTGACATGGACGCCTGTGTTTACCCAGCGAAGGCGTCGACGTCGCATAGAGCTCTGAGTGGCGGAGAGCCGCTGCAGGGCCGCGTGATTGGATAATAAACGTCACAGAGCGGGGCACGGCGAGGCCAGTGATTGGAGGCAGGAAGTCGGAGTGAGCCGACCTTCGCTGCTGCTGTACTGCATCCATGGGGTAATGGAGAATGAAATGATGTCTGTGAGAGGTCAGCGCAGACGGAACCAGCAGAAATAAGAGCCGATTCTGGGCTCAACCTGCTGAGGAGGCAACGCACGGATGTTTTTGTCTTTAATGTCAGCATCTTAATTTATTTAGTAACTTGGAAGCAAAAAGTATTGAAAAATATCAGCCTTCCTTCTGAACGCAGCTCAACATTCAGCTTCACCTGAAACCCTAAAGGAAACTTTTCCCACAGTCTGAATAAATTTCGAAATTTAAACTTGAGATTTACTAAGAAATGTTAATTTTTAGACGACGTCTTCCATTGAATATTAACTAACTGATTGTAGGCTGAAGTGTTCATGAACCTAAAGGGGATCTATTACGCGAAATTCATATGTTGCACATTTTTATATGTCCATCAGGCTAAAAACAGCATAAATTTAAAGAAACAACAACAACAAAAAACATGAAGCTGTTAATGATTTTGTGACATCTGGAAAATCAGTCTTTTCAAAAATGTTACAAATTTACAGTCTCTGCCCCGTCACCTAGCAACCCCAGCCAAGACTAGCTGTTACCTAGCAACCCAAGCATGTTTGGTCACCTGGTTTTACCGCTGCTGGAAAAGAGAGTGTTTTGTTGTTGACTTACCATCCAGAAACCTGTTGCTGCATTCATGATGGTTGTGCAGGAGGCTCCACTAATGCTTTTCAAAGATGTGCGGTTGTATAATTGCGCTTCTGTTAGCAGACATTTTCACATGCGAGTGTAAATGTTTAATTGGGAGGCCAGCAGCAGCTTATTTTTTGAGGATGGATTGACAGTTCAACAAGTAACTGTAATGATTTACAGTGATAATATTTACTTTACTGAAGTCGATAAATAATAAATTACTACAGATCATCAGAGTTTAGAAGCCCGAGCCGCTGCATTCCTCCTCCTCGCTCCGCTTCTTGTGACTGTATTAATCTAGCAGTCAGATACTTGGCGTGTGTGCAGATCTCCCAGTGGTCAGCCATGTCAAAGTCGGGCCATTCTTTGCTTTCCCCATCACTGGCCCTCACCAATAAATTAGAGCTGCTCTCAAAGGAAAGTCCACACCTGGTAAATACTCTCCTCAACCTCTGCAAGAAACAAAGAGGGGATCCACAGAAGGAATATATGAGCATCGATCGGCCCTTGTGGCCACGTCTGGTCCACACAATAGCAGGCTATTGATGTTGTGGAATTGCTTTTGAAGGCAGACAGATTGATATAATGGAATGGTGTGGGCCCCTTAAGGGCCGGGCTCCTGCTGCTCCAGTTTGATTGACTGACCTTGGGTCAATCTTTGCATTTGCATCCTCCCTGTTTGGTGTTTGTGCTCAGACACACAGAGTCCTTCGGGGCTGGAGGATGGAGTCCCTTTCCGAAAAGAGCCTCCAAACAGGAAATTGACCCTTATTACCCTCACAGTTGATTTTTACTGCAAACAGGTTAATGCCATTGATTTTGTGACTGCTGTAACCTGTAAAAAGGGATTCAGTGGCATCCGGAGGATCTGTGTGCCGGAGCAGCTGAGCCTCTCCGGCTCTCTTTATGCTGGGCGACAGAAGTTATTGATGAAAAACAAACACCGACACACTGAAGGAGTCTCTGTTTCAGGATTGTTTCACAACTAATCCCAACTTCTTCCAAAACTTTTAAATGGGACCCATTTTGTAAAATTCTCTTTTAGCAAATTGTTGTCATTCAATTTGCGTTTCTACTGCTTAAAAAATCAACCAGATGTTTTTTGGGGTTTTTTCGGCAATAAGATAATGTTTTTTGATGTCTGGAAAATGAGTCCTTTCAAAAATATCAAAATCAGCAGCCACTGGCCCATCACCTGGCAACCCAAACAAAGACCTGGCAACCCAAGCTGAGCTCCAGCTGAGCTAGTTTTACCACCCTACGAACTGTACAACGGCTGCTGGAGCTCAAACAAGGGAAAATATTTTCAAATACTAAAAGTTATAACTTACCCAACTTTCCAACTTCCTCTCTGATCCTCTTCCAATCTATTTCTGTCTCTGTGGTCATAACTTGATTGGTCATAGATTAAAGAGCAAACAGTGACAATTAGATTATCCTCCATTTCTGAGATCATGTCAGAAAATGCACCACTACGTCACGTAGCAGAGTCTCTCTGATTGGCTGATGCTCCGCATCAAGTGGTGAAATTTAAAGCTCAAAATGCTTCAAATTGTGCAGCATTAGACATTAACTTTTAATCTAAACCAGTTTGGTGTGAATTCACCATAAAGCAAAAGAGAAAGTAAATTTATCATGTGAATTTTTTTTTTTAATAGCTGAAAAGTTTTGTAATGAACTTCTAAAAATATCACAGAAGTTTTAACTAGTTTTTCTGCTTTACTTTGACTTACGATGCCGTATGATTTTTAGTTGATCAGTTGACCAGAAACTTTGCTTTCCTGGTTCAGTGTTAGAAATATATCAGCATAGTATGGATTTAAAACAAAGTTTTCTCAAAAACCAGTGAGGAATAAAAGCATAAGATTCCCACCTGTCTGAATTAAACCGAGTTAAAAGCTGAAGCTGAACTTTTTCTAACTTGTTCTTTTTTGTTTGTGTTTAGTATTTTTTCCAGGAGTTGTGCGAAGTTAGTTGTAAAAGTGCTGACAGAGTCGCTCTGGTTTCCTGAACTTTGTTTTTAATTTGTGATTGGGATTAGGATGGTGGAAGTGAAAACCCGTCCTAAAGCTCCCAGGCTGCAATAAGAGCGGATCTTACAGCTCGTGTTATTACTCGAAAGCTTCCTCCTCTCCAGGTCGGAGTTTCCAGCCGAGACGTTTCTGTCTGAGAAACAAACAAAAAGAGTAACTCCAGAACAAGACTAATATCTTCAGCAGCAAACAGCCGCAGTAGGTGGTCTGTGTTTTTCCTTCCAAAATGAAAGGCCAGAATGAAAGCTCTGACCTTATGCGTGGACCTTGCTGGAACAGAGCTCATGTGATTGTTTTTAGCTTCAGGCGCTTCTTTTCTTGAACTCTGTGTATTTCCCAGCTTCTCTTTTACTTTATTTACCCCTCTTGATCTCTCCTCTTCCTCCTGTTTCTGTGACCACGGCCCGATGCTGCCCAAGTCCTGCTGGCTCCACTGAATCCTGGATTATGTTCCACTCCTCACGACTCCATTCATTCCTGTCATCTTTCCCTATTTATCCTGTTGTACATATGAGGAAAAGTAGTTTTTATATATTTTTGGTTATGCTGTTTTCTTCCCATGCTAAAGGCGCCAACACACTTGTTCCCTTAATGCATGAGGACATACCTGAGCAATATTCCAGAGTTTGGGGGAAAGAAAGTTAATTATCATTTCAGGAGAAAAGTCTCTTTGGAACAAAGTCGGCGCTTGAAGTGAAGTCGTCTCCACAGAGTTTCATTGCTCTCACTTTTCTCCCTCATGCTTTGTGACTAATTGCTTTTCTTTCATGTCAGAAAAATAAGAATGTTAAAGTTTTTGCTGTAGAAACATCTGCTCTGGATGTTGTAACTGGATTTATTGTGCAGAGAAAAGAGTTAAAAATGTGTCAGTAAGTGTTTGTTTTGTGGGGTTGGATTATTTTGTTTGTTGTGGCATTTCTTCAGCATTGCTGTGGATGTTTTTCACAGGACATTTTAAACAAACCTGACTGCATTCAGTGTCCATTAAGTCTTAGCAAAACAAGGAGACAATGTTTGTTTCTTTGGGGGTTTTTGGATGCTAGTTTACCTGCACAGAGATTTTCAATAATTACTCATCTAGCTTTATTTTTTGGTAAAATCTGATTTCTTTTTGCACCATCATTCATGCTGCTAATTAAATGCAAACAGTTTGCAACCCCAAAGCAACCAACATGTGCAGAAGAAGAACGAAGACGTCACACAGCAGTTTACAGAAATAATAACAGCCGTCGGCATCTACGGATCGATTTGAAAGTTTATTCAGCAACGGGAGCCGACAGGATCGTCACAACATCTGAACAAGATGAAGGAAGCTTCAAAATAAAAGCACAACTAGAAGTAAAGTTTTTTGTGGATCATTGACTGTAACTTCAGTAGATTCTTCTGTTTGGATGTGAAGTCAGAACTGAGTGGTGGGATTACGATGTGATGCAGTTACAAACTGGCCATTTGGAATTTCATAATTCTACTTTTCAGCCATTGTTTATGTCCAGATATACCGACTGGATGCAGGTCTCACATCGATGATGTGAAAGTCGGATAAAATGCAACATGGCTGTTCAGACTGCAGCACCTATTTAGTTCCATATAAAGCTGTCATGAATTTACAATCAGTGTTTTAAACTCGCCATACATTCTGCTGCTGTATTACAGTAGATCCATGTTTTTTTCAGGTTTTGTTTTTTTTGTTAACAGAAGGGTCATCCAGTGGACTCTTTAGGACATTTAAACGTTGGGATAACTGGGGCTTTTCGCTGGTGGCAGCCATTTTTTGGAACCGGCTTCCTGTAGATCTTCATGTTTTCACCGATCCAGATGTTTGTTTAATGTTTTTTAGTTTCTCTGGTTTGTTTGAGTGTTTGCTGCAAAAACACCAAATCTTACCAAATATTTTCTGTCTAGTTTCTAGTGCAAATATCTTTGTACATTTTAATTAAGACAAAACTAATTTAAAAGTAACTTACCAGCTAAATGTAGAAGCTTGTTTTAAGTAAATAATTCCTTAATATTGGTAAAAAAAAAAAAAGTCCTTGTTGCATTGGCAGAATAATATGGGGAAATTGTCTTGTTATAAGCAAATGTAGCTGCCAAAGAAATAATTAATTTTTAACCAACATTACGCAATAATTTACTTAAAAGAAGCTCCTATATCTTGCTGAAGAGACACCTGTAAGTTACCAGACAAGAATACTTGATAAGATTTTGTGTTTCTTCATGTGTTCTTACATTTTTTATGCGCTTTATTTGGCCTCCATATTTGGATGTTTTTAAAGCACTTTATAATTCCATAAATGAATCAGAATTAAAAGTTGATATCAGTGTCAGAGGACTGGCTGATGCTTTCTTGTCGGTCATCAGTCGGATGTGATTTCTGTAGAATCAGGAATGAGTTTGAGATTTTGCTGAATTACTGAGGGAGATTTATGGAAAACAGAGGATTAAATCTTCATATTTTCTTTTCCAAAGCTCTTCAGCTTCCTGCTGAGTAGTCGTCTTTACTGTGTGTCCAAAATAATTTAAAATCCTCACAAAATCATCATTTCCTTTTTGTTTAATCAGATTTTCTTTAACTCAGTTACACAACAGGTAGGGAGAAACTTTGTGCTTTAATTACATAATACTTTCCTGCACAACATTGGATTTTTTTTTTGTTTTATTTAATTATAATCCAGCCAGAGCTTGCTTGGATAGAGTGGAGGATAGTGGTGCACATGGCTGCCATGGCAACTCCGTGCCAGTGGCCATTCGGTCTCCAGATGTCTTTGAAATTGTCTGTCTGCATGCGCTTCAAACAGGGCATCACATGGCTAACCCTCTGAAGTCTCCCTGGTCTTACCTCAGCCTTTCATCTCAGCCTAAATAAGTCTTTCCATTTACCCAACCGGAGCAGGCGAAGAGCAGAAAAATAATCCAGGCGTGCCGGACGTTCACAACTAAAAAAAAAATGGAGCGAAATGAGGCATGACCATCTTTTGATTCAATTGCCTCATCAATTCACCCCTGACACACACAGACGTGTTTCCATCATGTTTTCCTGAACTTTAATCTTCGTCATTTGTCCATTTTGCTTCACATGAGAAAATAGCGAAACTAAAAGTCACAATATAATCACAATAAATCGTCTTTATCCTGTTAATCTGTTAACTTTCTGGCCTAAAGTTAATTAGTAAGCAGTCAAGGTGGAATTTTAATACTTAAAATAGTGTAAAAAATGTTTAACTTACTACAGCAGTTGGATCTAAAAAAGGAGAACTCGTCTATTACATAAATTAGTTTTGATATTTCAATCAAATCTGCTTCACTGGAAGTTTGTTTTTCTGTCTTCAGTTTTCTTTTTCATGAAACTTGGACACAAGCCAGTGAACTAACAGAAATATCAGATGCACACTGTGAGTGGGAAAACAACGCAGGTGGAACTGAGGTTTTCCTCTGTGACTGTAGGTGAAAATCCAAACAAATCTGCCTTTAATTGCAAAGTCCTGAGAAAAAAACCCGTTCTGCAGTAGGCTGCTTCTCATTAGATGGAGCCAATGGGACTTAAATGGCAGGATTTGCCACACTGGGAAAGAGAATATAAATTGCAAAGCCCATTAAAACCAGTATGCCTCATTTGACTTGCAGCTTTGTCCATGGCTCACAAGGTTCGGTAATGATTATGGACACTCTGGCTTAGTGAGGATTTGTTGCATTGCATTGATAATGGCAGCCAAAAACAGACATGTTCGATTAGTTATTTCCCCTTTTCTCCTTCTGTTAACTTTGACAACTTTCTGCTTTAGAGGCAGGAGCGTCATTTAAAGATACCCTTGGGCTTCGTTCCTACCTGCGTGGCATGCAAAGGGTGTCGTATTGAACCTCACAGCTTGGAGCGGTTTGGGCTTATTATCGGCTGCCAGCTGGCTCAATGGAGAGTCCACTTCACCTCATAACACAGGCCTCATTCAGGTACAAATGTCCTTCAACGCAGAGATGATTCCACGCCATCTGCTCTCACTTACACTGATTTGTAGCTGTTTAGCATGGAGGCCTAATCGCAGTGTGACTTACAAACGCAAGAGGGAACGTTGGAAACGAGGAAATGGAAAAAAGTGGGGGCATTTCCAACAAAATAAAAAATGCAAAAAGAATACAAGTAGATTTTTATGTATTTTAATGGGCTTTCAATTTTACATTCATAATGTGCAACAAAAGGTTTGATTTGCCTGTAAATAACTGTTGAAGGGAGCATATTTTGCAAAATTCATTTTTTTTTTTTTACTTTTTTCTACTTTTCTTTGGGTTTCTACCAGAGGTGGGGACTCGAGTCACATGACTTGGACTCGAGTCGTTAAAATCACGACTTGAGACTTGACTTGAAAAAATGCTCAAAGACTCGGACTTGACTTTGACTTTCATGCCATTGACTTGGGACTTGACTCGACTTGAAGCTGTTTACTTGAAAAGACTTGATATTTTTTACTCAAAGTCTTAAAATTTAAAACACATTATTTATAAAGTGGCGTCATTAATTAAT
>CAEGAG010064057.1:0-67868 GCA_903067065.1 Brachyrhaphis terrabensis
AGATAGATAGATAGATAGATAGATAGATAGATAGATAGATAGATAGATAGATAGATAGATAGATAGATAGATAGATACTTTATTGATCCCCAGGGGGAAATTCAAGGTCCCAGCAGCTTCGGACACAATAAGACATTACACACAGCAGACAAAGAATAATAGATAAAAATATAGATAAAGAATAGATAACAATAGATAAAAATACTAGAGCAGGTAGATGTGTGCATGTGAACAGTAATAAATATGTGCAAAGGGTTGATGGACTATGCAGAGGAGTCCTCCTCTCTCCTGCCCTTCAGTGAAGCATTGTATAGTTCTATGGCCTTCGGTACAAATGACTTCCTCAGTCTGTCTGTTGAGCATGTCAGGGAGCGTAGTCTCTGGCTGATCATGCTCTTCTGCTGCATGATGGGACTGGAGTGGATGGCAGTCGTTGTCCATGATGTTGAGTAGCCTGTTCAGGGTCCTTTTGTCTGATACTGACGAGATGCAATCCAGTTTCGTCTCCACGACAGAGCCAGCTTTCCTTATTAGCCTATCTAGTCGTCCAGCATCCCTCTTCTTAATGCTTCCTCCCCAGCAAGCCACAGCATAAAAGAGGACGCTGGCAACGACAGACTGGTAGAACATCCAAAGGAGCTTGCTGCAGACATTGAACGACCTTAGCCTCCTCAGGAAGTACAGCCTGCTCTGTCCCTTCTTGTAAATAGCATTGGTGTTGGCTGACCAGTCCAGTTTATCGTCCAGGTGAACTCCCAAGTACTTGTATGTGTTCACCACCTCCACCTTGACTCCGTCGATGGTGACTGGCAGCAGGGCAGACTTGGATCTCCTGAAGTCCACCACCATCTCCCTGGTCTTGGTTGTGTTGAGTCGCAGGTGGAGATGGAAAGCCATTACAGATTCTATCACACTGTTTTACCAGAACAGAAAAGCTTGCAACACAGTTTGATATTTGTTAGCAATTCTTAACAAGGCAGAGAAGGTGGAAAGACCTTCATCCCTTAAACTGAACAAAGAAAATTAATCTAGAATGATTTCTACTGGGATTCTGTCAAAGTTTAATATAGTGTGTAAAATATTGCATGTTTAGCTGTTATTGGAAGAGTGATTAGTCTAACCCAGCATTTACACCTGTAATAAGGCTGCAGTATGTAACTTTTATTTAAAAATAAAAAAATCATAGCCAGGAGGAAGGTCTTAGTGCTGTCAATCATCCTCATATACGTGCTGTTCACATCACTTGTCCCCCTTCCTCTCTGCTACACTATAGCAGAGTGTAGCATGAATGCTCAGGCTATTTAGCATGGTGAATAAGCTGTTTTCCTGGAACAATAAGTTATTTCTTTACCATTAGCACATTTAGTGGCGCGTACACAAGCTTGATTGACAACACTAAGGCTTTCCTCCCTGCTCTGATTGGTTGTTTTTGACCAGGGGCATTTCTGCAGATGTCAATTTTCCAATATGCCGCAAATATCCAGCACATTTCATGATAGACAACAATAATTCTGTAACACATGAGGTGTTGCTTTCTCTCACTTTCTTGCGGCCTTAAGGCTTTCCGATACTTTGTCCAAAATGTCAAAATCGAGTTTCATTGACATAGTCAGACGACAAAATTGCATCGTTTTGTTCACAAGAAGGCGTTCTCTTCTCAACACCCAGCGGAGGTCGGATTCTCTGGGCGCTCTCTCCTTGATCACTTTGTTTCCAATAAAAACATGACAGTGAAAATAAAATGGTAGGTAGTCCTCTTCGCCCAGTAAGTGTTCACACTGAATGCTTTTGCTATTACAACCTGGTCGCACTTTGGCGTTCGCTAAGAAGATGAATGTTTTATTTATTTATTGTGTTTTGACCCAGCGGAAATTGACAGATTTTATTCTCTGTGACATTCCTTGGAAAAAGCTCCATCTCCTGATATTCCTCCAAGGATATTTAGTTATTATTCCTTTTTCATCATATATTGAAAGGAAAGATATGCTAATATAGTCCAACTCGCTATCAGAACACAAAGACTAACTCTTTTCAAAGCCTGTTATTTGGGTAAGCTTGACTGATGACTCACACTGCGAGCAATTTTCAAGAAGAAAATTTTTAATTACATAAGGTCAAAAATAAGTAGAGGCAATGGAGTGAATTCACACTGTTTATAGATGGTATTCATATTTTCAGGGAATTCTGAACTGCATGGCATTTTTTTTTTTTTTTTTCGATTAATGGAGAAGAAAAGGATCTTACTTGCAACATTGAATCACTTCTCTCTGAGTGTGGATGGTTGCTATGAAGTGATACAGCAGCATCATGGTTTACTGCCTGTGGTGGAGGGTCATTAGTCAGATATTACGGCTGCAGCCTTGGTGACAGAGTAAACCTGAATCCCTCAGGTTTACTCCAGAGGAAGCCACTGAACTTTTTAAAGGACAAAGTGACTCTTTATTTAATCCATTATAATTAAATTAATGATGCGTTCATTATCACTTAAAGATTTTGATGTTTTATTCACTACAGCAAAGGAGAGTTTCTTTGATATGAATGTTATTGAATAAGACTTTCATTCTTCCGTCCATCTATACTAGCTTGTGTATTCAGCGTTGCAGGGGGGGCTGCTACCCATCTCCAGCTGTCGTTGGGTAACAGGCCGGACACACACCGGACAGGTCACCTGTCCATCAGAGACACACAGAAACACAACTCACACACCCACGCCGAACCTTAGAGACCAATTACCTTAATGGTCATGCTTCGGACTGTGGCAGGAGAACAAGAAAGGAAAGTAAAAAGAAGTCTCATAATGATTAATCAGATTCATCATGATGAATCATTTATTCAAGTAATCAATTTATTTAGTAATCAATTAATCGTTAACTCGAGTATACTGACTCTCAAACACCTGTTTATGAATCTGTTCTACTCAAAACTCGAGTCTCACAGCTTTAGCTTCACCTGATTCAAATTCTGCAAAAAAACATAATTGTCAATTAAGCACCTTTTGCTTATTTGAATAGTCAACAGATTAGTCCTTTGATGTTAATTGAAAACCTGATGGTAAAACATTAGTATTGTTTCTAAATGAATATGAACTTGTTTGTTTTTTTTTTTTGCATTATTTGAGGTCTGAAAGACATGTTGTCAGTAGTTCATAGAATAAAATCTTAATTTTTTTTCCAGAGCTGTATTTTATTTAGCTAAAGATGCATCCTTTTCTGCAAATGATAAAGCATTCACCAAAAGGAATGCTGTGGTTTTGCATTTTAGGCAATAACATGTTTGTTTCTGTATTTTAAAAATGTAATCTATCTTTTAATGTGTCTCTAAATAAAAAATCGGCAGACTGTGACAATTAATTTTTTTCCCATTAATCATCAGAACATTGTTAAAATCGTTTTGTCGCAGCCCTTATAAAGATGTTTTTCTGTCCTGTATTGTCTCCAGCTCACCACCGTCCTTCGTTTGTTAGCTGCTGATCCTCTGCTGGTGCACTGCTGCGACGAGGACGGCTACACCCCGCTGCACCGTGCGGCGTACAGCGGCCATATTGAAGTCGTGAAGACTCTACTGGCCGCCGGCTCCGTGGTAAATCACCGTACGGTCGACGGCTGGACGCCCCTGCACAGCGCCTGCCGATGGAGCCACGTTGCCGTGGCGAGTTGTCTCCTGCAACACGGCGCCCAGCTTAACGCCCAGACCAACGGTGGCCTCACACCGCTGCACCTGGCCGCCTCCCACTCTAACTCCTCCAAACCGAACACGGCACACATTTTAGAGTTCCTCCTCTCCAAAAGGAGTCTGAAACCCGAACTCCGCAGCAGCAGCGGGGAAACGGCCGGCGACGTAGCCCGACGTAGCGGCCCGTATTACTTTTTGTTTGAGATGGTAGAGGACTGCGTTAACGCGGTCCCGTCTGTTACAGCATCTTAATCTGACTTGTTTTTATGGATTAGTCTAACTAGCTTTTATGTTTCTTTGAGATAAAGAATCTCCACAGCATGATGCTTTACCTGGGGATGGTATGTTTAGGGTGAGGTTCAGTGTTTTCTGCCTCAGCTGATACTCTTCATGTGGCACGTAAGCAAAATTTTGTCACATCTTCAACACTTTTACTGAATGTCTACAGGACTAAACTTTAGACTTCTTTGTTCTTTCTTTTACCAATGGAGTTTTCTTTTTCCACTCTTTCTATAAAGAGCAGGTTGGTGGAGAGCACAGCAGAGCTGTTCCTTTGCCATCTATAGTAAGCACTACTTTTGTTAGTGTCACGTAAAATCTGAAAAATTCAGTTAGTTTTGAATACAAGCTGTGAAAAGACCAAGGGGCATGAACTGTAAGATATCTGATTCAAAGTTGGATCAGTCTGTGAATGAACTACTTGCTTTGTTGTTGCAGCTGTATGGTGGGTTAAATATGGTTAAATGAAGCTACAAATAAAGACTTGAAATTGAACCTTGTATTTCTTTCCATTATTTTTATTTTATTTTTTTTATCTGTGGGTAAAACAGATCACTGTGCAGTACAGACACCATGAGAAATGTGAATCGTTTACTTTCAACATTTTCTTCCTCCTTCATTGTTACTGGGTTGCATGTTGGATGGTAGCTCTGGCAGAAAAAAAGTCCTGGGTTTCAATCTTCCACCTGAGAGCTTCAGCTTCCTCCCACATTCAAAAACTTTAATGTTAAGGGTAATGGTAACCTACATTACCCTTAGGTGTGTGTGGTAGTCCTCTGTGTCTCTGTGGTGAACTGGTGACCTGTCCATGGTGTGTTGCTCAGTAACGGCTGGAGACAACTACCAGCTCCTCCACAGCCCTGCATGGACAAGTGAGTGTAATAAATGGATGGAGGCATT
Organism: Brachyrhaphis terrabensis; assembly: GCA_903067065.1. Taxonomy (NCBI): domain Eukaryota; kingdom Metazoa; phylum Chordata; class Actinopteri; order Cyprinodontiformes; family Poeciliidae; genus Brachyrhaphis; species Brachyrhaphis terrabensis. The sequence continues at coordinate 4,852 of CAEGAG010064057.1, forward strand.
GTCACCCCGAAGGGTTGCCAAGCAACATGATATGCCTGCATCTCAGTGTAGACTCATTTTGTGATTTGTCTTAAGATTTGAGAACTAAGCCAAATGCAGTATATATCTTTGCTTTTGTGAAATCTGCAGATACATTTTCCCTCTTTAAGTTCAAATTAGCCACAATCAAATGTTTTTTTTTTTTTTCAAATGTTTAGATTTTTGGCATTATTAGCCAGTTTAGCTACAAGTTGTAGGTCATTTCTATCTTAATTTGTTGCTGGCCAATTGTGAAGCTGAGTTGTGAGTGCAGTAAAACACCAAGTGGTCTGCTGAGTGCATATTTATTCAGAGTTCTTATTCAGCACTGTAAGTGGACTCAGTAAATACTTTCTCTAGAGATGATCTCTGATTCAAAATGCAGCAGCTAAACTCTTAACTGGAAGCTGGTAGTGAGAGCGACGTATAACTGCGGTATTAGCTGCCGGTTTCTTATCGGATTGAGTTTAAAATTCTGTTGGTTTTTAAAGCTGCAGCAAAAAAAAAAGCTTAAAATGTTTCTACTTACAGGTGACTATTTTGCCTATTTATGTAATCTCTGTTATATGTAATATACATTTAATGAGATTAATCATCAACCAGACATACTGGGAAGCTGCTGACGTGACTCAATAGAAAGGACAAAATACAGTTATAGTTATACATTGTGTTACCATGACAACCAGTTATTTCCTTCAATTAAGATTAGTCGGATTAGACTACAGACATAATTTACTCAATTGATTAGTTATGTTTACAAGTTGTTTAAATCGATTACTTTGTGTCATTTTACAGCTTTTCTTTTTTGAACTTAAATGCTTCTGAGATGAAAAGTTGGTTGTGGTCACCTTACACACATGAAACCTGGCTGCACTGATCGGACAAGCAGGCCAGTCTGCGCCTCTCTTTCTCAAACTAGCGGCATGAAAATGTAAACTTCCACTACATTTCTGTTGCTGTTGTTTGTGTTTTCACACACATAAATCCTCCCAGGTCAGACATTTTGGGCCTTGCTGAGGTTGTTCTCTGATGCCCTTCAGCCTTCAAGAATCCAGCCGTAGAGAAAAAGTCCTTTTATTTTTAGTCTTTCTTTCGACTCTCACTGAACATTATCAAACCCTCTTTTCTGTTCACCTTCATCTTCATCTTCATTGTGCCACTTGTGCTCTCTGCAGCTTCATTTTGTGGTCTGCTCTACCATCTGCTCCACTCAGTCTGCTGCACTTTTACAAAAAATCTGTGGTTACCATAACAACTATAACGCTAAAAACAGGCTTAATAACAATTAAATTAAAAACATGAAAATACCTCGACATTGAATCTAAGCTAGAAGAAGGCCTCAGATTTGTCACTTCAAAAACATCCCCCCCCCCACCTGTTAATTCATGCTAAACTTACTTCAAATTGTAATGTGTGCATGATGAGGAATTCAATTATTTACTTTGGAAAAAAATAAATAAAAAAATAGTCGAGTGGTTTAACATTTAATCAGTGAGGCAGCTGGTGACATTATGTTAGAACACTTTGCAGTCATTTATGAACTTAATTTCACAGTAAATGTGAAAGGTAACACAAGAGCAGTGTTGTAGCAATTTTAGTGTTTAGAATTTGAGACAATTTTGTTTCCTGAGCCATCATAACAATATTCATGACAAAAGACAATCGTCTTAATTATTATCTGGATACGTTTTCAGCAGAAAACAACCAAAGAGACTGAGAGAAAAACAAGGAACACAGGATAAACACACATACATACAAACAAACAAACAAATGTACAAAACTGAAATGTAAAACTAAACACGGGATGTTCTTAGTGGAATGTTTCATGATTTGAATTGGTGCCTCTGACATCCTCACAGAGGCTTTTGAGCAGCACATCTTAAAAAAATCATGGCCTGTTTTGTTCACACACCCAGCATGTTATCAGTTTTATCTAATAAAACCTTTTACAATAACTGGAGGTGACTGTAATGGCTGCTACTTTGCAAACTCTTCCAAAGATTTTGCAACAATTACAGATACGGTATCATATCGTATTGGTATGCTTTATGATATCATTTTGTAGACGTTTCCTGCCTTCTGGAGATCAGCACACATTTTGAGCACAGAAACTGCTCTGAATAAGTCAAGAAAACTGTCTGCAGACTAATCAAAAATAATCAAACATTTCAGCATCATTTGCAACAGATTATTCTCTGAGTAAACAGCAGAACGTTTCAGCATTTATGTCCATTCATGCGTCTCTGGTTACTGAATAAATCTGATGGAAAGGAGTTACGAGATTTTTTTTTTCATTGACCCTTTAATACTTATGCTGCAGTTTTTGTTCTGCTTCCACAGCCTCTAATTATTTCAAATGTAAACTTCAATTCCTGACACTCATCTGATGATGTAGAGAACTTGCCTCGATCACTCTGTCATCAGGAGCCTTTTCAATGTCCATGAAAGAATGTCTTCAATGATAAGAAAGGAGCTTAATGGAAATCTACTGCAAATGAGACTGAAATTAGGTTTTTGTTGATGTTTTTGTTAAAGGAGAACAGTGACAACAACTCAAGTGTCAGCAAGCCACGAGGCAACAGATACAAGTTGATTTTAGGTGATGTTTCAAGAGAACATCTTGATTTTGTAAGCAGGAGAATTTCTTGAAATGACTCTGGAGTCAACAGCTCCAGAGTCATTTGTCTGACCGTGAGACAAATCACTCTGGAGTGTATTCGATTTCTTGCTATTGTAGCACAGTCAGTACACTAAACGATGGTCATTACAGCATCACCATGCTGCTTTAGGAAAAATTTGCGAAATTTTAATGTAGAGCACCTAATGGAAATTGTGCTTGAAAAGGACACGCTGTGATATTTCTTAGCAACGGCAAAAAATGTCCTGATGCAGAGACTGATACCTCTAACACAGAGGTTTGTCATCGCGCCAGAAAAAAACAGCAAATCAGAGTGGCATTTAACTCTTACAAGTGCTATTTGTGCAAATAGCATAACTAACAAGCAGTTTGCACAAAGGTTAAATTTAATCAGCGCCCTCCCTGGTGTTATTACTGGGATCAGGCAGGAAGAAGAGATTATAAAGGCAGATATGGAAGAGATGTTCTATCAAGTAACCGTCCCAGAGGAGGACTTTTATGTTTCCTCTGGCGGACATCAGGAGAATACAACTCTGGAGATTGTTGAGCACATCTCTGCTGTGCTCCACTCAGAGCTATAAATGTTCTTTGAACCCTGCACACTTCACTTCGACGACACTCAGAGCAGACCAGCTGCAACAAAGTCACTCTTAGTTATAGAGGTCAAAGTATGTCATCATCAAACTTGAGGAAGAGCGAACAAAAAGCATCAATCAGCAAACCTTAGCAGACCCAAAAGTAAGAAGTGATTTGGGTTTGAATTTAAGGCAGTGGTAGCATGAATGCAGGAGTATGTTATTGACTTGTTGCAGCACGAGGAAAAGATTAAACAGACTGGCAAGCTCACAATTTGAAATATTTAATAAGCTGAGAAAAGAAAATCTATTTCCATGTGTAAGTCTTGTTCAGGTTGTTCTGTCTATGCATTCAGTTCTTCCCATTTTAAATTGTTTTCAAGTCGAGTAATTGACTTCTTAAAGTTTTACTCTTCTTTTTCTAAACCCAATGAAGGTTTTCTTGGCTGTGTGTTCTTGTTTGAAAATCACACACATTTCATCTCAAACACATTTCTGTCTCCTTCTTTCATTTAGAAGAAATCTGTTACTGCCGTGTGATTTTAAACGGCCCCTATCATAATTTCTCCAACTGCACTCGTCACTTTCAGCTTTGACCTCATCTGACCACAGTATGTTTTCTCAGTGTTTCACTGGCTTGTCCAAATGTGCAGCAAGCAACTTTTCTTTTTCAGCAGTGGAGCCTGGAGCAGTGGATGTTCGTAGAGGCCATTATGGTTGATGAGTCTTTTAATTGGAAAAACTGCACCTGCTACTTACAAGTCTGTCTGAAGATTTCTGCAGGAGCTCCTTGAACAGCTCTGATTATTATTTATCCTTCAAAGTCCAACCGGCCGTGGCTTGTTTATAGCTTAGTGATTTTCTGTCCACTTCTTGATTATGGCTTCAATGATGCCTAATGGACAAATTGAATTGAATCTAAAAAAAAAAGAAATTGTTGATGTGTTCAGCACATCAACATTTTTGCATGCAATGACCAGGCCTGAGAATAAATTTAACTCTCAAATCCCACCGTGGAGGCAAAGACATTTTGCCCCAAAATGTGCAGCATCACTTAAAAAGTCTGACTTCCTAAGGACAGAGCCAACTACATCAAATCTAAAAATTAACTTAGCTTTAATTTGATTTAGCTGTTATAATTCTGAAATAACATTAATAATGTTAATAATAATGCTCTGCTCAGGGTAATAATAAAGGGTAATAATTAATTAGTTTTAAAACATTTCTCTGAACATAATGAGCTGCAGCGCGAAGGAAGGAGTCCAAAAAGCATTCTCACAAGCAATCTGTCAGAGGCAAGACTAATGAGTTTTCACAAGCTAAAAAATAAATGCTTGAAATAAATGAAGTTGCTATTCGGTGACATAATTAGCTGATGGTTAATTAAGCAATACAGAGAGAAAGTTGTTGTGCTGCATGCCAATTTACAAAATAAAGATAACCCATTTAATGTCGCCATGAAGACTTCCAGTTACAAACAAAAAGGACCTTTAACCCTTCACCGGGGTTAAAGGTGAAGGGTTAACCAGATGATTGATCCCCACACACAACCCATTTCGTCCCCTTCAATAAACCTTTAAGCTGAAATCTTCATGGTGTTGGTCTCAATGGAAAGCTGTTCCAGAGCTGAGGGCTGTGACAGAAGAAGCAAAAAAAATTGCTTTCTGGTCCTTGTCAGCATCATTGAAGCTAAACCTAACCCTTCAGATTAATTGGGTTTTTTTTTTGTTTGTTTTTTTTGCAACAGGGTTTTTAAAACTTAAGTTTTAAACAAATGAGGTGACACAGAGTTTTTTGACCTAATCCAAAAGGTTCATTGGCAGCGTCCAGCGCTGCACTGATAACAGGGAAAAGTGGGAAAGTGATTTGATAAGCAAACAAATGGAGGTCCGTTTTTATTTGCTTATGCTTTTATGTGTCAAAAATCCAGAGCTGCTTTAAAGTGAACAAAATCATGTTTCACCTTGTAGATCTGATCACCTTTTCACCTGGAGCAGAAAAAGGCCAAAACAAAATGGTCATTTAATCAGGCAACACGGAGGCAGACACAGACAGAAGTAATCTTCCCAAACATATACAGCTCAGAGTGAAGGACTTTTATCTCCTCTGTATCTGTCTGAGCTGAACCCCAAACACAGCTCTGTATTCGCCATTCAGGGTGAAATATGTATTCTGCATCAGTAATTTCTCATAGAACTGTTTCCACTCATTGCATTCAGTCTGCATTCAGTTCTCTGGCACACAGCTTACTTTACTGAAAACCTGTTCTGAATGCCAACAGATTAACCTCCATGATAATGAAGAGCCTCTGGGACGTCAGTCTTTCAGCTCTGCCGCTGTTCATAATTAATGAGCTATCCTGTATTTTGTGTTGGAGTTATAAGCTAAAGTACCTATAAAAAATGTCATAACCTTGAATGCTTTACTGTTTCTTTTTGCTGTTAAAAATCGATCGTACCAAAAAACTTAGACTAAATAGAGATAATTAAATAAAAGTGTGTAACATAAAACAAGTGATTGGTTGAATATTGATCTGTCTTGGCACCTGGAGAACCTTAAGTAAGTTTCTCACTGCCATGCTCCCATGAAGCTTTGACTAGAGAAGAACCAGGAAACAGTCTGCAGAGTCTCTGCCACCTCAGCAGAGTTGAGTAGTGGTTAGTTACATTTACTCAATTACATTTATTTGAGTGACTCCTTTGTACTTATAGGAGTATTTTTACTTAAGTCATTTTACAGTGGAATATCGCTACTCTTACTTGAGTAATATTTCTGGATTCTCCATCCACTGAGCGAAAAACAAACATGTTTTAACCAAAAATTCACCAAAGACACACGCCTGCAGTTTTTTGCTAAAGTTTCCTCAGTTTTTTTATTGAAATAAACTGATTTGGAAAAAACATGATTTTGCCTGATTTTGTCATTTTTTTATTACTTATATAAATTATTGTCATTTTCATACTTAAAATACCAAAATTTCAACTTAACTTTATATTTTGGTCCAATCACTTGTTTTATGTTAGTTTTGTAATGCTTTTTATTTATTAGTCATTATTTTTTGTCAAAAATCAATTTACACTTTGACATAAAAGGGTTTTTAATTTTTTATTTTTTTTTTGTCTAAAAATTTAACTTTTGTTAAAACATCCAAAGGGATGAATAACTCTTACAGTTATTCATCACACTCTTCTCATCTTTGCTTTTCTTGCTCGGTTTGTCCTTGACATGTTGGTTTTCTTTTGTTTGTTTGTTTTTTTTGTTCACAGGACTATATTAAGAAGTGAATCTCATCCCTCAGTGTTTATATTCTTACTTTCCGCGCACAGAACCCTGCTTCAAATGATGAGAAGTAACATTTAGGTTTTCTGCTATGCAACTAAGAAAGTAATCGACTTTAAAGCACCTAAATGAAGAAAGGTTTTTTTAAAAAAACATCTTTAGATTATATAAGATGGAAGTTTTGTGAATAACTTTGGCCTTTGGTCACACACTTGGATTTTTTTAATATATATATTTTATTTTGTGTGATATTTGTATTTGTGGTTATTTTCAATGAAATACAGCTGCAGTTGCCTTAGCCAATAATTACTTGTATAAGTGTTAGATTTATGTCAAAATGTTTCAGCCTGTGGTCACTAAATGACAAAACAGACGAGATGAGAGAAATGTGTCAGAAACATTTTCATGCACAGTATGTGCTCTGACAAAATGTTTTAACAATAAGGTCATCAGCCTGATGCTGAGAGAAATGGCAAACCAGGCTTTCTGGCGGGTTTTCGACTTGCAAAGAGAATTTAGCCTTCTGTTTCACTCCAGTGATGCCAGAGCAGACATTAACGACGCAGGTCAGGTCGTTCTGGCCCTGCAGTGGGAACATGAGACCAGCAGATTAGAGAAACACGAAGGCATAAAAATGATAAAAATGACAGAAGGTGACGAGATTTACCAAGGAGACGTTGGGATTGAAGACACATGACATCATTTGTTGTCACTAATAATAGTATTCAGTTTATTCTGGATACAAAAATACATTTTCGGGCTTTTATTTTGACAAAATGTACCCAGAGACACATCTAGCAGGACAAGTTCTGAGCATAACAACATAGCAACACAGATTTAATTTAAATCAATGATCTGAATATCAGACCAGCTGCCAAAAAGAAAACATAGTGCAAATGATGAGTGCTTCAGCTCCTAAGCGTCTCATACACTGATATACTTATATTATACTTGTACTTTTCAGTGACACACAAAATTAATTTACATCTAATTGGGTAAGAAATGTGTCTCTGGCTGCACAAAGGAAAAAGACCGCTGTTATTATTAGTAGTATTTATTCCAAAAGACTAATAAACCTTCAGAACATACAGAAACAGCCGACCTGGTACTTAAAACATGTAACGTTGAAGCAATGCCATTTTATCTTTATCTTGATCATTTCATTGCTAAATGATAAAGTGCTTCATCTCATCTCTTTGTCCTCGTTTGCAACATCTAACAAGAGCTCAGAAATGTACTTTTAAGTCTGTTAAGAACGTTTTGCTCCAGTAACAGTGTCTGATTATCACTGTGTTTGAGAGACAGAATGACAATCAGACAGGAAGTTAGTTGAAGTACTAATAGAAACCCTTTCCATCATCCGTGTTGCTCAGAGTAAAAGTAAATGTGATTGATCAGAATTACAGATCAGCTGTATTTGCAGGATTTTCTTGACATTTGGATCTTACAGTTAAAGCCCGAGGTTACAACATATCTGTCTCATGGAGTACATACCAAGTATCTTCCAGACCTCCGAATCATGCACTGATTCATTTTACCAGTGCATCTCTTATTTGCTTTTCTGACAGCAAATAAGAGGGGGGATTAAAGAGGTTTCTCCCCCTCTTCCCAAATGTCAATTTCAACCATCCTATGAATAAAAACATCTTTTCTGATCACTTCTAACCATCTGTGGTGAAGGCTGATGTTGACATTTTAAAAAAAGCTATTGCTTTTTATCTAAATTTGTATGTACATCATGCTGAAGGCCTTCTGTGAGTTTGGAAGTAAATGGCTGGCATTTATAAGCATTCATTAAAGAGATGGGTAGGACGCATACAATTCTTCAGGTTGTACTAGACAGTTAAATTGGCTCAGGTCTAGTGACACTCTAGCAGCTTGTATTCAGGAAAACGGGAAGACATTTACTAATTAATAGTTTCCATTTGAGTCGTTTTCAGTGAGGTTTATTCGTGTTAAATAGGAGAGATTGATTGAGTGACTCATGCAGAGTTACTGACTCAAGACAATAAGCTGAGCTTCTTTGGCTGAAACATAACAGCAGCAGCAGCAGCATCATCATGCCGTGGGGATGACTTTCTTCCACAGAACGCCGGTCAGATGATCGGACTGAAATCTTACATGTTTCAGTTAGCTGTGTTATAATTTCTGTTGACGGTTATTGAGTTTGAATTGTTGGATTGTATTAAAAATGCTTCGTCTGATTTGGATTAGATTCAGGCCTTATATTTCCTGAAATACGTTGACGTCGATCTCGAGCTTCATTCCGCTCAGGATCTTTTCAGCGTTGGCTGAAAGCGTTCTCAGCTGCCACTGCAGATGAGAGGCGGAGTCCAGCATGAAAAACACTCTAATACCTCTTCCATGTATATTATATGTCTGTGCAGAAAGCTGGAGAAAACTCATGTGAGCAGCTATGGGTGTTCGTTAGACGCATTTGAGGAAAAGTATAACAGAGAGATGTATTTACACAGACAGCCCACCACTCCAGACTCTGACTCACACAGCTGTGACTCATTTCATTATTTAAAAAAAAAAAGTGTTAAAATATTTCCTCTTTCCCTGTGAATATCAGTGTAAGGAGTGAAAAGCACATCGTGGGGGAAGGACTGACAAATTCAGACAATACACCAGCAATAACTAAGCTACAGAGCAGGGGAGTCAAACTCATTTTCATTTAAAATTAGAGTTAGGGTCAAATCAAAATTAGGGTCAAATCAAAATTAGAAATATTCAAATTCAAAGATACTTTATTAATCCCAAAGGGAAATTAAATAATATTCTCAAGGGGCCATTTATAACAGAATGTACTGATAAAGCAACGTCTGAAAATCAAATAATTAGAAACGTCTTTCATGCTGATGTAATTTAAAAGAAAAGAAAACTGCTATGATTTGTAAAATAATATTTAAGCACACAGCTGTTATTTTTAAGTTTCCATTTTTGTGGCCCTACAGACAAGAGGACCACGTAAAAACTTACGGCGGGCCGGATTTGGCCCCCGGGCCTCGAGTTTGTCTCTAGCGGGGAACTGAAAAGCCGAAGTCAGGACTTTCCTGCACTTCAAAAAAAATCCCCTCCATGAGCTTTCATTGGGTCCTACCAAATACATTTACTGCAAAGTGAACATTTTATATTAGCTGTTAATTAATAACGTTCCTCAGTGTAAATATAGCATCTTAAAATTTCTGTAAAATTCTGAAAATAAAACATTTTGACAAAATTACTGGACACATTCAATCGGGGAGTGCACAGGATTACATTTTTATTTTGCATTTGTTGTTTATATGAAAGTATTAAAACCAGTGGCTTAAACCAATTTCTATCTCTGCAAGTCTTTCCGCAAGGACTGTACATCAGGATTTAAAATCTGTGTTGTTTAATTAAGTGACGACATTCTCTCAGGAGCTGCCGGCAACACTGCACAAATAATTATAAACAAAAAAAAAGCCAATTAACCCATCTCCTAAGCTTTTTAGTCAGGCATGACCCTGCGTTCCTGCTAAACGGAGGGCTGGAGGGTATTAAGGGTTCAACCTCTGATCATCTGAACCACAACGCATCGACCTCTTAAGACTCATCAGCATCAAAATATTACACTTGTTTCATAGTTTTTGTTCCAGCTGGATGTGCTGGAACACAGGGTTCTGCGGCGTTTAAGCCGTAATAATTACAAACGCAGCTACGTCACAGTTTAGGAATACAACAACAACAACAACAACGTGGATAACGCCACTGTAGGAAGCCGGAGCGTTTCATGTTCAGCATCCTGCCGCGGCAGGGACCGTCTGTCACTCAGGGCGTATAGACAGAGCAGGATGTGAGCAGAAAGAGCAGAGAACCTGCAGGAGGAGCGGCTGACTGAAGCAGAGCCGCCCTGAGGCCCCAAAGATCAGGAGCCACGCAGTGAAACTCGCCGAGGGATCGCCACGGTGGTTTAATTCTAAAAACTCGTGACGAATGAGGGAATTATTGCAGCGGTCCCTGAGGCGAGCTGAATGTTTCCTGCAGGACCAAACAAATGTCCACGTCGTGTTGCTGCTGCCAGACTCACTCATCAGCACGGATTAAGATAACATGAACATGCTTTTTTTTTACTGCGAGTGCCGTGCAGAATAAAACATCCTGTGGGGGCATGAGAGGGTTTGGAAGATGCACATTAATTAAATGTGAGGTGAGAATCATGAAAATGTGAAATGCATATAAATGTTAAAGTTACAAACCAGAGGGAGAGGAAGGAGTCAATTTCCTCCATGGAAGGCTTCATATGCCAGCTGGAGAACTGGTCAGCAGGAAACACGGAGATATGAGAAATAGGGAACATAAATAAGCCTGTGGGCAAAGCAAGGCGTGCAGATAAATAAGAGATATAGTTCAAATAAAATCCTGGCTGATTGCTGTGATGCGTTCTGTAAGTGAAAGGATTTCTTTTCCCTTTTGATAAATGAAGCAGGAGAAGGTTTGCTTTAGCAGAACACTTAACCAGAAACCAAACAAGTGAAACCAAATTTTTTGGTACATCATATATTTCACACTTTTGTGCAGTAACAACTAAACTACTTGTTTCTTCACAGGAATCGTGCTGCTTGTGTTAGCCAGAAATAGCCAGATATGAAATCTCTGCGGGTATTCAAATGCAAATTAGGACCAACTCTGTACTGTTTTCTTTTTTTTGCCACAGAACCACATAATTAAACAAATACGGATGTATGCAAATTATTCACTCAAAGAATATCCACCCACAATGAAATACAACAGTGGCTGGAAATGGGTTAGAACTACAAATATGTGTATAAATGTGTGTTAAAAAAAATGTTTTAGGTCCAGCAAAATACTGAGACTGGGACTGTGCCACACACAACTTCTGCAGATGGACTCAAATGCAGGCAGGATGCAGGAAAACTGATATTTAAAGTTTACCTTTAAGGAAAGATGGAAGAACCAGAAGAGTCTGAGAGAACTTGGTACAATGCACTGAGGGGGAAAAGACAAAATTAGTAAGAGGAGAAACAGGGGGGTAAGACAATAATATCTATAGTTAAGCCCAAAAGTATTCAGCGGTCACTCACTGATGAAGAACAGGAGGAGAAATTGGCAGTGTGGTTGTTTTCTGCAGGTCAGTTGTCTCCAAGCACAGCACATTCTGTGTATCCTCACCCGGTCAGCTGGCTGCCACCTTGGCAGCTCTTCATGCAGCTACTCCTCAGTTAAAGAGAACTATAAAACCATCTGTTATCATCTGAAACATGTACGGTGACTCGAGTGTGCTCAGAATACTGCAGCATAATGAAGGTTTTAAAGTTCATGCTAACTTTATTTTCTCCTAACTTTTATGAAACGTCTGAGCCGGATCAACAGACGCACATTTACATTTTTCCACTTGAACTGAGCGCAGCATCCACACTACCCACCACAGATTCCTTTCGCACCTCAGAAAAGAAAAAAATCTACTCTCCTCTATACCTTATAAGTTGGCCATTAGGTTAATTATAAAGCTTTATATTTTAAATGCCCTTCAGTTTATCTCACGAAGCCAAAAGTGACCTTTGACATTAATTAGAGAGTTAAGATTTTAGTGTGTGTATTAATGCGTACATTTCCAAACCTTCTCCACCTGGAACGTTGTGGTCTAGTCGAAGCCCTGGCATGCTTTCTAAGCAGAATGAGGAGCTTTAAATACGCCTCACATTCACCCCTACACCTACTCACATATTCGGTCAGTAGGAAGAGAGAACAACAAATTCCTCTCCAGCTGTTTGGGACTCATGTTTTCTTCAAGATGCTCTCTGAAGAAGCTGAGAATCAAAGCCAATCACACAGTCACTGCACCAGTCCACCTTTTCTAGCAGGTATCCATCCACATGTCCTCCACTGAGACTTCATGAGACTCTGTGTGAATCATGAACAGCCTGGTAGATGTCAATATTCAAGAAAAGGCTGTTGGGTTTCTAAAGAGTAAGCTACATTTTCTAGGTCTTGTATAAACTGAACAGGCTTTATTGATAAAATGATGAGGTTTTTTTTGTTCCTTTACTACCACCTTTTGGAGAGGAATGAAAAAAAAAAGAATCCGTTTTGGCCAATTTAACATGAAGTTGATATTCCACGGATCTGCATTTTCACCAACTTCCTGGTACACTTCGTTGCATTTCCATGCAATGTTTACTTGAATCAGAAAAAAGCAGAATAAAATAACCATTCAGCTTCTTCTACAGTCAGATTCCTCAAATTTTTCAAATTATTTATAATTTCAAGGGAACTTTGCAAATTGAGCTTTTACAGTTAAAGACCTGTAAACCTTTTCAGCTTTCAGAAGAAATTTGAGTTAGGAGAAATTTCTGTGTGAAGGCAAATCTCTGCAGGCAAAAAAAGCGTTCTACATTTTACTTTAATTTCAAGGCTTGACAGCTGCTGATGAGTTGAAAAGTTTCAAGGAAAAGTAGAGAAAATCACTTATTCTGAATTTGGATGTCGTCATTCTGACACTGGAAAAATTCCTTGTGAAAAAGTCCCTGTAAAACTGAAGTTTTAAATACACACTCATATATATATATATATGTGCTATGAATCATTTCAAAACCTTTCCCATGTATGTGATATATATGTCATATAGTTGGAGGAAAACTAGAATATTGAGAAAAAGTTAAACACTGGAATATAGTGGTGTCACATTCCAGTCAGTTAAAAATGTCGAAACACCTGCAAAGGTTTCCTGAGCCTCTAAATGGTCAAGTATTTGACTCTCTGTCAGTAGGACACAATCATTGGGACGTCTGCTGACTGGACAAATGTCCAGAAGACAGTTATTGACACTCTCTACGCGAATAAGCCACAAAAGGTTTAGTGCATCATAAATCTGATTTAATAACGATATAATTAACTAACTGCTTAGTCAAAATACATCTCAATAATTTTTGTTGTTTAGTTTATAGTACAATACCTCCCTCTAGTGTTCACAATAATAACTGCATCTGGGCTACAGCAGGCAGGTGCTTTTAAAGGTCTTAATATGGACCAGTAAGTTTTAACAAAATATATTACCATATCTAAACTTTTTTAGCATTATTTTTAATGTGCCAAACTGTTGAACAGAAGGCTGAAGATGTTAGCTAATTTACTTTTGATTTAAGGGCATATTATGCATATAATTTTGTATTTTTAGGCAACCATTTGCTTTTTTGATGTGAATAATGTTTTCTCGATAAAATCACTGATGGATTTGGTTGCCAATCTTGAGATTTTCTCTGCATGTCTTACTTCACCCTCTTTCTAGCTCTACTAATTTGGTGCCTTTTTGATAGAATGGGCCTTCAAGAACAACTTAACTTTCTCATATTTACAGCTGGAACAATAAATAGAAAGCTCAAAACAGCTCAACCTGGGACAAGCAAGACTGGACTGAAAATGCAGATTTTTCTGGCACTACAAATAGAGAGAAGGGTGTAGTTGGAGTTTAAAAACAAAGCCAAAACTACTAGCTAAAAAGTACTGCAACATCAATTAAGAGCACCTTGAGGTGAACAAGTAACCATAACAACCTTTCGGCAGAATCCAAAGAGTGGCACATAATTCAGGGATGGTGCAAACTCAACTCAGCAGCAAAGTGGTTGATGCATTCAGTGACTTATTAAAACAAGACCTCAGCACAGCAAGTCATGAAAATCTGCTCAGCAAACACGCCTTTTCAAAGCCCTACTGAACGCATGGGAACGCTGATTCTTGTTCATGTTGCTGAAGAACAAAACCAAGAAAATAGGAATAAAATAGGAAGAAATCGGCCGAAACATTTTAGGAAACTGCATTGCTTTAGTAGGGCCAAACAGTGAAACCCTGTTTATGATTCTGACCTTCAAATAGTTATGGATCCCTTTTCTACACTGCTATTTTGTTCATTTTATTAAAATGTTGTAAATTTAGTTTATTGAGCAAAAGAAGAAAATATATAAATACTATATTAAAAGTGCTTTTAACTTATTTCTGGCTCACATGGCAAAAGACTTGAGGTTTGTGATGGTAGGACAGATCACATGTGGTTCTCGCTGTGGTCTTTCACCAAAAACACTTTTAGCAATATATTTGAGCAACATGTTGAAACATGATCAACATCAGCCGATACCGATACTACAAATATCGTGCAACACTAATATAGGCACAAAGAAACAATTTCCAGTGAAATAAATACCCACAGCACAAATGAAGCTTTAACTTTTTATAAGATTTATATAAAAGAAAAAACATAATAACCAGGTCATGTCATACATTGTGTTTTTCCTTTGATTCTCTGAGGAGTATTTACAAAACAGGCTTATTTACACACAGCATGAACTCAGAAGTGGACAGGAAAAACTACGCAACAGTAACTCGATCAACCAGTTAGCATATTGGTAATATAGTTATTATGTACAAGTGTAACTGGCCAGTCTAGAGCATTAAAGGAGAAAAGATATTCTGAAAAAGACTGAAATAACTTCAAGTATCTGATGTGAGGTTTTAGTGGAGGGTTTAGTCTGACAGATGCAGATTTGGAGCAAAAGCAAAAATCTGGTGGAGCAAAATGACAGGAGGAGCTCTAGGGAGGACTGCAGACAATAAAATATGTTTTTATTTCTCCAATAAATGCCCTTACACTAACATTAACACAACCAAAGGAAAACCTCTTTACAAATATAATGATAGCTTGTTGGCCTATAGCACCTTCTTGAGGCTTAAAAAAACAATTCTGCAACAAGCAGAAAAATAAAGCAAATAAAGTTGCTCAGGGCAGCAAAACAACTTCAGACAGATTGAAAAGCAGACAAAAGACAACAGGCTTTCACAGCAATTTAAAACTTTTTGGACTTTATGAAGCTGTTACCTCTATAAGAACCAAACTCTTAGCTCCATGCTGATGAAATGTTATGTTTTCTTTGGAGTGGGGCTCTAACTTCAGAAATGTAGTACCTTGTGTGTCATTAAAGGTCCAAATATCACTTAAACCATAGTAAGAATTGCACAGTCAATTGTCTAAAAAGAAGAATTAGCTTATCTCAGGAGAAATCTTAGTTGAAAACGATGAGCACAGGCCATGTCCTACAAAAGTCTCCCATTGTTCTGAAGACTAATGCTACTTCACAAAGTCTGTTCAAAACTGTACGGATCGGCTGCCCTTCTTTTTAACACATCTCTATAGTGTATGTATTCTGGATAGAGGATATTACATCCTTCTACACGAGCTCAGCCAGGAAGTGGCAGACGCTGCGATCCACTTCCACTGTTCTTCCTCCAACCAGCGCTGCGGCTTTCAGAGTAAGACTAATACTCACTGTAGTGTTAATTTAAGACCTTAAAACTGAGCAGATTTTTTTTCCCTCGTTTGTAAAACAAAAAGGTCCACTCGCAGGGAGTTAGTGAAATAAGGACTCTCCAAATGTATCCGTTTTAAGTAAAGCGTAAAGCAGGCCAGCGTCTGAGAAGATTGGCTGCTCTGAATTTAAAATAAAAATAAAAAAAGCAGAGAGATCGGGCTCTCCCGCTCTCTCAGCACACGGTGAGCGGCTGTGGTTGGCTTTCACGCCGCTGGTTTTTCTTCAGCAGCTGAATCCGGTTGTGACAGTAGAACTTGACCGCTCGCCAGTCACGGTGGTTGTTGACCAACAGGGGGCACTGCTGCAGGCAGCGTTCGCAGTCGGCCTTCGCGGGGACACGGAGCTCGTTGATGTTTTTGGTTAGATGCTCTTCAACTGCTGCGCGCTCCGCCTCTGACCAGGGACGCTTCAGGACACCTCGCTTCCCTGCAATGTAGGAGAGGGAGGAAATACTGTAGATTAAAAGCAATGTCTTTGTTGTTGAGCTCATGGGTTCATTTATTCAATAACTTAGCAGCAAAGACGGTTTTTGAATTGAAAATGTTGCTTATTTTGTCTGCATCTTTGGATTTCATAAAAACGTTGCTGAGTTAACAGCAGTAACTGGGCTGACCTGAGCCTCTCCTGCGGTTTGCAGGTGGAAGAGGTGGAGGAGGGGGCGGCAGCAGGAGGGCAGGCTGGACGTTCTTGAGCTTCTTGGGCCGCCCCACCCGGCCGTTGTTTTTGCCTTTCCTGACGTAAAGCAGGGTGGGTGGAGGGCTCAGAGCAGGGGTCGAGGGGGTCACCACGGGCTTCTCCTTCACATGTTCCCCATCCGAGTCTCCTTCCGAGAAAGAGTCCGCTGAGTTTCCTGACAAAACTGGAAATCAAATTTGGAATCAGAACCAGATGCCGTATGGACTTAAAATCATTAAAATATAATTTCACCCAAAAGTCTTCTTCTAGGAAGGAACAATAAAACACTAATGCTGGAACTGACTCATCATGTTTCTGTTCATTTGTCTCACCATCCAGCTCCAGGCAGATGTGGTTCAGGCTCATCCCTCTGAACAGAACGCCGTCTCTCTCCCCACACAGCACCACTCGGCCCACTCTGCCCATCAAACCCGGATCTTGGCCGATTCCGGTGCAGATCTGCGTCACGTGGTACTCCCTCTCCAGGAAGTGCTCCAGTCGCTCCACAGCACCGCCTCCTGGCTGCCCCGGCTCCTCTCCCTCCCCCAGAAGCAGCAGCTGGGTCAGGATGGCCACCTGCCGGCGGACCCTGGTCTGCGTCAAGGCCCTTGGGTTGCGGGTGCCGCTGGAGCGGGCCAGGCTACGGAGGAGGTCGGTGCCGCGCAGAGGGGTGGCAGGAGAGTGGTAGGGGCGGGCAAAGATGTACGGGTTGACGGGGTCTACCCCGACGTCATGACGGGTCTGCAGGAGCAGCTCCAGACAGGGCTCGCAGTGTGGGGGGAGGATGAGCGGCTGGACGCGCCCGCGCTTCCCCATGACCCCGACTCTAGGCAGGTGAGGAAGAACGAGTCGCTCAAACGGGGAGAGGGAAGCCTCCAGCGGCGTGAGAGCCGGGGGGGCACCAGGAGGGACGGGGACAGGGCACTGAGGGGTGACGCGAACGCGATACTCGGCGATGGTCAACTTGGAGACCTCGCACTCGCGTCTTCGGTTGTACAGGATGAGGAGCGCCAGGCTGGAGTGGCAGAGCAGGCGCCAGGCCTCGGAGGACTGCATTTGCCGGGACAGAGACAGGAACGCAGAGTGCTGGAGCCGACGGAGGTACAGGACCAGAGAGGACAGAGAGGACAGGAGGGGCAGCATGTGGTGACGGCCTGAACCACTGCAAGACACAGAGGACACTTTTCATCCCCAAAGTTTCAGTAACAACAGTGGCAGTCATAAGTTTATGTTCGTACAGTTATAACAGACATGAATGCCATTAATGTGGGACTTTTAATGTCTCACTTAAATGACTTCTTTTCCCAGGTCCTGAGCCTGAGTTAACTGTAGATTTTTTGTTTTTATCGTTTGATAGGGACAGATACAAAAAACATCAAAACAACCTACGGGCTGCATCACAGTGTATATAGCCATAGCTAATTTGCAACACTTCTCTAAAACCGATTTACAAATACATATCTTCACCTTTTTGAAGAACACTGACGTCACACGGCTGTGCAATGTTCAGGAAAGTAAAAATGGATACCGCCGTCTTCGGTTTGATTTTAAAGTTATTCAGCAATGTTGTCAGAAGATTATAAGATGAAGAAAGATAATTTAAAAAAAAGCACAACTAACAGAAACGGCCTTTTGTGGAGCATTTCTGCAACTTCTGCGTTTCAGAATTTCGGTATCATGGTTTTAAGGCATTGTTTGGTAAATTCAAACACTGATGTACCGTGTTTGGATTCTTATGCTGCAGATCTATGACCCATGTCATAGATCTACAACATAACCGTTCTGACTGCAGACAATTTCAAAATGTGCATCAAATTCAACACCACATATGGAAGTGGCATAAATCTGATTTTTTTTTTCTGGGTGAAAAAAATCGGAACTTTTTGAAAACCTAATGAGGGCTAAAAAAAAAAGAAAAAAAAAAGAAGAAATGGGACTTGTGTCGCATTTACCTGCAGTGTGAACCTGGCCTAACTTCACTGAGGACAATAACACTGATATTCAAGTTTCTTCCATTTTATGATGAAATTTGGGATGATCTTGAACCTCTCAACCAAAATTTCATCATTGATGACTGTTTGGGTCAGATGAGCGAAGTTGGATGTTCAACAAGACAAAAGACTAGAAAATAGTTTTTGAATAAATAAAGTGGCTGAGATTAAGCTCCTGCAATGGCCTGAGCCTAAACCCTCGTGTAATTTAATGGATCAGGCTTAATAGTCGGGTTTGTTCCAGAAGACCATCTGGTTTACAAATAAATATTTAAATATTTATTTGTAAATATAATTGTGAAGCCATGTGGATTAGAGAAAATAGATGCTAATAGATGAAGAAGCTGCATGGTAACGTTATTCAACTTGCGTAAAGAAACAAATTACCTCAGCAACTCCTTTTCTTTTTCCTCCGTCCCACTGTCATCCTCAATTTCCATGATTCCATTCACATCATTCTCTTCCTCTTCCTCCTCTTTTTTTGGTGCTGCTATTTTTTCAGCTGTTTTGCTGTTGAAGGACTGAGGGCACACCAGCTCCAATTCCTCCTCCTCTTTTGACTTCTTCATGTCCACTACATCCATATCTACATCCTGCATGTCCTCCTCTTCTTCCAGCCTTTTTTCTTTCTTTAATCTCCTCACCCCTCCTTTCCTGGATTGTGTCACCGCCACAGGTGGGGGGCTCCTCTTTAGGACGGACACTGCCACTGCGTTCTGCCCGCGCAGGGGAGTCAGCACAGGACTGGTGGAGCTTCTCTCACAGGAGTCGTGGGATTGGTCCGCTGAGGTGAGAGAGGGCGGGGTCATGGACAGGTCCTGGACACTGCTCTGTCCTCTGACCTGGGAAAACTTGGAGTGGTTCTCTGTGTCAGTGTGCAGTGAAGCAGAGTTTGTGCCATGCGAATGCAGACCCGGCATCTGTGTGTAGCGCTCAACTAGGGCGGAGCACACGTCGGGCTGGTGGGCGTGGTGTTTGTCCAGGTGGCGGCCCAGCGAGCGGAAGTGGCGTCCGCAGTGTTCACAAGTTTGGCGTGTGGAATCGGTGGACACTCCTTCTCTTGGGACATTTGCGGTGAGATTTCCCCCGTTCCCAGAATCCAAACAGGTCGGAGTTTTGAATTCAGGTTTGGTCGAACTTGAGGAGGGGAAGGAAGATGAGCAGGCAGGAGGTGGGGACGAAGGCAGGGTACGGTTATGATGTGGGACGCTGGAGGGGGAGACAGGCGAAGGGCGTCTGGGCGGGGTCCGATGGGGGATCTTTTTCTTGGAAGGAGTGCCGCGACGCTTCTTCCGCCGGCGAAGTGCACGACCACGGGGGCTGGAGTTGTCTTCATCCGCAGCGTCTGAGTCGCTGGCGTCAGAGTGAGAGACGGGGGAGGACGATGGGGAGAGGGACCAGGATGGGGTGACGAACTCCTGCTGCTGCCGATGCTGCTGGGCGGTGAGAGAGAGGGGCTCGTCTTCCTGGAGCAAAAAGATGCAAATGTCAAGGTAATGTTACAATAGCAATGATAAAAATGGAACTGGGGTTTGGATGAGGTTTGTTTTCTGCTGTGTTTCTGTCGGTCACAGCCTTCACAGTTCCTCCCAAACTAGTCACACTTGGGACTTTTTCACAAACTTTAGTTAGTTTTTTTTTTTTTTTTATGTTATAGATTATGTTTATGCTGCCAGGAGTCAGGACGGCACCAGAGACCAGAGGGATTATTAACTAATCAATCAATTTTTGAAGGCAACCAGTTGAACTGGTTTTGTATTTAAAGTAACTGAGTAACATGAAGTCCTTACAAGTTCATATGAGAAATACCCATCTGTTATGCATTGCCAAAATTATTTATTTTCGATAAAAAAAATATGCTTATGTACTAAAGCATACATTTCAGAAAATTAAAAACAGACAAAACAAAATATGGTGAAAAATAAATAAAATAAAAACAAACATATTATTTATATTTGTTTACCTTGTGGAATAAGTTGTTTAATGTAAATCTTCAACATCACTTGAATTGTGTTAAGTTACTTTATTCATACATCAATGCGTTACAGCTTGTGGCCTTTATCAGAGTCAAAAAACGTGAAAGGAATTACATCTCACATAAAAAGTTAATGAAATTGACTCGTTATTATTAAAAGCCTTTGCAAAATTGTCCCAACACAGTCATTACATAGTAAAAAATGTATTAAAGTTATTTTTGTCTTTAGACAAGTAGTTGAAGAAGGAACAGTTCACACACAAGATTTAGCCTCAGACTGCATTTTGTTTTTTGTTTTTTCTGAAATGTTTTAGAGGAGCGTTCCCTTGAGAAGAGTTTAACGATGCAAATCTGGTTCTCTTATGTCTGGCTCTGGTTTGTATAGAGCTTAGAACTGGACTGGGATGAAGACTTTAATTTCAGTCACAGAAAAACCTTAACTGCATTAAGAAAATAAATAAAATGATTTATATCCCACAAACTATATATGATGTGCAAAATTCAATTAGACAGATATTATAGATGTCTGAATGTGTAAACAGAAGACATTGTTTTACCTTTTTCATATTGTTGCTATTTTCAGAGTCTGAGTTACACTCCGGTTGCGCTGGAGACACAGTTGCACGGAAACCCTGAGGAACGCATAAAACTCAGATTAAACCAGCAGCAGGCACAACGCTCATTAATATTTAGCATTACAATCAGCTTCAGCTGTCACTCAGAGAGCAGGAAAACACATTAGTTAAGTAGACTAAAAAACAAAAAAGAAAAGAGATATTGTTTGAAACAAGCTTTAAATATGAGACGGTTGAGAAACAAAGCCAGAATAAACTGAGAGGCCGGCATGCAATAAAAGAATGTGTTCGAGCTCATCGACCATCCTGAAGCTTTATTTTTGTTGTTTCACAACTTCTTAAACAGTTTCTGGTGTCATTCGGTTGAAAATATTCATCAAATTTAATGGGGTCCATCACAGCAACAAATGTCATGTTATAACCATGGTTACTGTTGCTACAGCACCATAGGTAGAAGGAGAGCTGGAGCTCTGTCATCACCATGGCAACCATATGCCTTGTTTAGCTTGTGTATGCAGAAGGAGGGTGATTGTGAGTGTGTGTGAGTGTTATCAGCAGTGTGAGAACAAACATATGTTTGTCTGACGTCAGATATTTCATGCGTCTGTTTTTATAGAAATGAAGACAGCAAAGGGGAGGAGTGGAATAACTCCACACAAGGACTAATCAAAAATATATTTGTCTCACTAGATTCTCTCCCCACTCGGTCAGGCTGTAGTCAACGGTGATCTCCTCTCCCTTGGTGATGTCTCGAATGGCGATAACGACCAGGCGCACCTGGCTGCCACAGTGGACCTCCCTGATGCGGCAGTTGGGGGATGGAGGGAAGGACATGGCTGTCGGAGCCGGCGCCGAGGCAGTGGGAGCAGCTGGAGCTGTGGAAGCTGGGGTCAGAGTCGGGCCCTGAGCTGAAGCTGTGGTGGCTGGGGCCGGAGCGGGCACGGGGGTCAGCGTCGGAGCTGAGGAAGCAGTGGGAGGCGGAGCCGGGGTGGACGCTGAGCTGACCTTCGATCCACGGGAGACCTTATCTCGAGTCTGCTCTGGTGGACCGCTGGAAAGACAAAGGATTAAATGATGAAAGGGGGGAAAAAAAGCAACATGCACCCCTCAGTAATATCCTGCCAAATCACTGGTGTTGTCATTTAATCAAAAAAAGATTCAATATTTAAAAAAAAAATTAATAAATGCAGTTGAAGAAGTCTGTTACATACTGGGATATCTGGTTTACTAAAACATATCGTAGTTTGTGACTCACATTCTACTCTGTTCCTGGTTTTAATCAGCAACATTTCCCCAGATATAATGCAATGCCTTGCAAAAGCATTCTAAATGATATGTTTACACTTTGTAAAGTTAATCCTGTTCAACAAATTAGATTATGCATTCAGATTAAAAGTACCTTTTGGAAATAACATTTGAGTAGTATTAAACATACTTTTCATTAAGCCCACATCTACACACTAAATATGTTTTTTTTTTAAATGTGTCTGATGTAATATTTTAATTTCAAATGTCATGTTTT
Organism: Brachyrhaphis terrabensis; assembly: GCA_903067065.1. NCBI lineage: Eukaryota > Metazoa > Chordata > Actinopteri > Cyprinodontiformes > Poeciliidae > Brachyrhaphis > Brachyrhaphis terrabensis. The sequence goes on from CAEGAG010064057.1 coordinate 27,444, forward strand.
CTGAACACTTCAAAATGTTTAAAACTTTAATTTATTTAGGAATATTAGACTAAAGGAGCCTGAATAGAAATACAGCTTTTAGAAATACAGATTTTCCAACCAAACACACACTTCAGCTTCAACTCAGCTTGATTATGTGGATGAAATCAAGACCTGAAGGGTTGGAGGCAGCCAAGGAGAGTGACTCAAATATGCAGATCTTAAATTAAGCAGTCCTCAAGTAATCGGGTAAGAACCAGCAATAGTTGATCATTTTCTAAAAACTTGAGTTTTATAAGATGCCAGTTAAAACAACCAACAGGAGCAGATCAATGTGAACTCACCAGGTGTGATGAGCAGGGTGTGTGATGTAGGAAGGTGCGCCCAGTGATGGACGTTTACTCTCTCCTCCCTCCTTTCGATCACCTGAGAATACAGCAATTGTATGTGGACGAGGATTACACACCAGGGACACACACACAGATACACACACATGAACACAAGGGTCACAACCTCATCTCTTGCAGTGCACACAGGCACAGATGCACATATGTAGTCAGATACACACATTCAAACATGACCAGAAGTAGGTCACTCACATACTCACAGTCCGCCCCCACAATAATTGCACACACACAGACAGATGCACATGCAGACAGCGCTCCAACATACACACAATTCCAGCTAATGGCTAGCAGAACATGACATGCAGTATGTACCGAAAGACACACATACATACATACATACATACCTGGGCTGATGCTTTGTTCAGGCACGTTCTCTTCCTCAGTGTGTGTTACAAAGACCTTCACAGGTGTCCCTTTTCTTTTCCTTCCACAGCCACGCCTGCAGAACACACACATGAAAGAAAACTCCCAATTATCATTTAATCAATGTGTTTAGCAGCCAAGCGTCACGTCGGTCAGAGAGGGCCACCAGCATTTACCTTAGACTGAATATACTTCCATTTACTTTCTGTTGCTATACCTGAACCCCCCCAATGTCAATACATTCTGGAACATTAAATGATTTTCTATTCAATTAAATTAATACAAACTCCCTCAAAAACGAGTAAATGTACGCCGCACAACTCGCTAAGATAAAACCTACATGTAGTCCACTTTTACCTTTCCGCGGTCTTAAGAGACGGGCATTTGGACCGCTCAAGTTTTTTACTCTGTGGGGTCGCACTGACCCTGCGTGCGCTTTTACAAGGTTTTTTTTTTGCAGTTTTCGGAAAGTGACATCTAATGGGATAAACCCCCCCACACACCCATGAGCCTCTACGTTAGCTCAACATTTGCCACGCTCCACCTGAGCATCGCGCTAAGACCGCAGGAAAGTTAAATAAAATTCAGCGACACACATGCAAAGTGCCTTAAACGTCTTGATGAATGAATCAATACTGAGCACAATGTTCTATATGTAATAACTGAGTGCATCCAGATCTTTAAAACTTATAAATAAACAAAAAGGACTCTGCTCCAACTTTCACCACTTTCTACATCAGAAATGACATCCTCCTCAGTGCAGTTGTCCTGAATTCGATTCCTGGTCTCAGGCCATTTGGTGCACATCTTCGCCTTCTATCTTCATCCTTCCTCCTCTCAAATTGCAGAATATCCTGTGATTTACTCCAAATCATTAACCAAGTATGATGACTTCCGGGCACAGAACGCTGCCTCTTGTGTGTGCCCAGTTCGGACAAGTCAGATTATCTCCTTCAGAATAAGTCCATGTCAAAACAGCCACGCTTAGAAGAGCCAAACTGATCCTGCCTCTGAAGAATCTGAGCTGGTTCTGCGACCACAAATCTCAGCTTTGTTTTCCCCATCAGTCTGTTTTCCCTCACATGATACTGGAGTCTTTTGAAAGTAGGCCATGGGAAGATCATGCTTTGGATTTGATCAGTACTGTCCATGTTAATATGTGAATCGATGCGCCTTTTGCACACAAACAAGAGCTGGTGGTAAAAAAGAAGCTAAATAGTTTCGATAAAAAACTTAAGCAATGGAATAACAGACTGAGAATAGAGGGTAAAAATGAATAAAGAGATGCCTCGTGAACAGACATCAACATTTTGATTGAGCCAGTCCACTCCCATCTATATTTGTGACAATGTTCTCAAACTTCAGTGTTTAAGAGGGTACAACTTTATGTGTTCATAGCTTTTCTTAGAAAATGCTTCATCTACAGCAAACACACAAATGTCAATTTTGAGGGGAAAAAAGATAATTAACAAGAGCTGATTGAAGATTCAAAAACTCAGCTTAGACTTACCAATAGGTATTTTACAAACTGTAATGTGACAGCATTCACAATGCTCCTTTCTAGCCTTGAGTCATCAATACTTATACATATTAGTAGAAAAAGTAACTTAAATTTATTTCACCAATTTATCAAAACGCCTCTAATGAGGGAAAGAAAAGATCATAACTGATAAAGTACAAAACAAGAGGACAAAATGTCTGGCACCTACTAAAGTATAGCTCTGTTGTGGTAGTGAACGACAGGCTAATTGTAGGAAATCACTTTTACACCTTTGAATGTAAGAATAGATACAAACTGGTGTGTAAAAAAAAAACATTGCAATTATTTTAATGAGATAACCAAAACTCCATAAGTACAAAAAAAGGTCAAATCACTGGTCAGGAGTTGTCGTTAGGGCCATCAGCGGCGTACAGGCATAGCGCCACAGTTAGCGCTCCATATGTAGGTAAAACAGCTTGCCTGTCTAAAAATTGCTCTGAGTAGTCAGTTAACAGAGCAGACATTACTGCTTTATGCTCAGAACCCTGAAGAGTAGTAGCAAAAATGTAGTACAAGTTCACAGATCTCAAGATCAAAAGGAACTTCAGTGTCTTGACTTGCACGCTTCAACTGATGGATCATGTCACAAAGTTGTAGTTAGGGCTGGTAAAAACAGAAATCTGTCTTTGTTGATGACTTGTAATGATTAATGACTCAAATTTTATCTTACTTCTCATTTTATCCGAATATTTTTTGTAGAACTTGATAAATTAGCACCTTTAATTGCAATAATTGTCTTTTAAATCCTTCAACAATTCTTCATTAAACACCCAATTATTACATATTAGTCTCAAGCTTAATAAATAATAATTATTACTAAAACCATTTTTCAAGAGACCAGAACATGAAATAAATCTCTCACTCAGTGATTTATTTATTCAATATAACTGAATACAAACCAATAATCTAGTGTTTCATGGAGACTCCAGGTTGGGATATACCACATAGATTCTCTTTACATAAATTGTGATGAGGAGTTAGATGGAAGATAACTAGGAGGAAATTGGAAAACAAGAGAATAAATTCCATAAATTTGGAAAATACATCAAACAAAGGAGAAGCAAAAATATTGTCAGAGCTAGCTTGGCATAAAAGGGCTACTTCAACAATAATTATGCAGATGTATAGATTTCCGATTCTTGTTACCGTCATTAACTGTGTGGATATTTATCTTTATTGTCAGACCAACAAGTAAAAGTCCCTGGAGTTACTAGATTAATCTCAAGATTTTTAGATGGAGGGGAAAAAAACACCAACTATGGGAGGCAGTTTATTTTTTGAGGAGACAGATGAGGGGGAGACTACTTTAAGAAAGGGAATCCCCATAACCAGAATATTAACATAATAAAGTTGATGACATTTTGAAATAATTGACTTTTACTGTTTAAATAGCATTCAAATGATATAGAAGCATATGGCCTGTCACAATGAACAATAAATTAATTAATCGCATGATAAACTAAAACAAACAAATGAATCATTTTCATTTGCTTTGTTTATCATTTTTCCTTTCTCTTTTTTGTTGGTTTGGTCTCAACTATCCCTTTTTTGAAAGAGAATTTTGTCAAGAGTCATGAATTCTGAAATGAACTTCAGAATTCATTTTATTTGTTGTTTCTGTTGTTTTGTTTTTTTATTTGGGATATTTAAAATGTCTTTCAGTTTCAATGTTTAAATGTTCATCAGAATTTAAAGTTTATTGATCTTTGAGAATGTGTCCTTGCATTATTCTTCCATTATTACTATTATATTACTTGAAAATATGCTTATTATATAATAAAACAACAATATTATCATTTATCAGAAGAAGTTCTGGGACAATTTATCGTCTATCAAAATTTGTTATTGTGACAGGCCTGTAGATGCATAAGTCTATACCTGAAATCTGATTCTGCCAATTTTATCTTAACTAAAAACTTTTTTTCTTCTTATATAAAAAGAAACACAACACGGGAAAACTCGGATTTGTGCATCTCAACATGCAGGACGCAGAAATATTGCCAAATCAACTCAGATACTTACACTTCAAATATTTTCAGTACAATAATGTTTACACTATTACTCACCCTGTGTTTATGTAAGCAGTTTTCTTAGAAAAACACACAAAGTTTGTTTGTTAGAATATTTTGGGTCTGTTCAGTTCAATAAGTTTCAATAAGTTTTCTCAAACTTTCTTGCTGACCAACTCTGTCTCACCACCGCTTCCTGACTGAGCTGACCCCTTCACATCTCCCTCCATATGTCTCTCGTTCTGTCTCACCCTCTTCATCGATTCTCTCCATCTTCCCTCCCTGAACAGTTCTCTTCCTTCTAAACAACACACACACACAGCTCCCCTCCCACCAACCAACATGCACGCACAAATACGCAAACAAAAAAAAAGTGCATACTCTAGACCCACATAGAGACACGCAGAGCTCACGCAGGCCACATGTGCACACGCAACAAACATCTCTCTCACTCCCCCTCCCTGCAGGAACAGGCACATACGCTGAGGCACACAAACAAGCGCTAACTAACTCTCTCTAACACACACACACACAGTCCCCCTCCCTCTCAGGCTAACAGGCACGCAAACACACTGACTGACACACCCCCACACACTTACAGTACACACAAATATCCTCTCTGTAGCCAAGCTCACATGCATGCGCACACGCACACACGCAATCCTCCCCCTGCCTCTGAAGCTCCCTCACACACACACACACACGCACCCCACCAGGCCCACAGTCTCATGTTCCATCTCTCTTTTTCACTCATTCACACACAAAAACACACACACTCTGTCTCACAGTCATGCATGTCTGCCACAACATATTCTCTTCTGCACTTTCTGACACACACACACGCAATCCACCAAACAAGTTATTCCTCCTTTAGCCACCAACAAGCAAACTGAATGTGCTGCTGGATAAAAAGATACACACACGCAACCTCTTGTCATGAAACTGTTTCTGCTGCTTGCTCCACATACATTTGAACTGCACACAAAAACTCAGTAAGCCTCATGTATACTCCGTCCTACACACACACACACACCCCCGCAACTCTCAATAATAACATACAAACAGCCCCCCATCTCACATATACCATACCACCCACACAAAGATACTTTTCCTTTGAGCATGCATACACACACTGTCCTTTCCTCTTTCATAAACAAAGTAGATGCATAAACACTTTCCTTCCCTCCGTACAACACTCACACACACATGCACACACACTGCCCTTGTCTAGGAGCTGCACACACATTCGTCCATGCACACACCAACACACCCCCACACACACACAAACCTTGTGTCTGTCTCCCCCATGACACACACCCCTCCCATTCTTACTGACTGCAGAACAAACGCACACACACACACACACAACTCGTCTTCCAGAGCAAACACACAAACACAGAAACAGACAACATAAGCTACACACACACCATCTTTCTGCTTTAAAAGCTTGCATGTATACATGCTAGTTATTGGACGCGTGCGCACACACGCACATCGTCATGTCCTCACCCCCGTCCCTCCTCTTTCCCTCCTTCTCACTCTCTTAAGCACGCACGCAGACACACACACACACACCCCCGCACACACACAGCGATCTCTCTCTGCAACACACACACCCACCCCCTCTTGCTCTGTGGTAACACACATGCTCAACCTGCTCTCCCCCGCTCATCATACACACCTCTCAGTTTCTTAAAGACAGACGCCAGGTTTGCTCTCAGGACAACCTAACCCAAAACACCCAACACACACATTCCCTGCTTTTTTAATCTATTCATTGCATTAGATTACACAAACACACAACAGCACACACACAGATGCACACTTCACTTACTCTTTCTAAAACACACACAACCAGACACACACACACAGTCCCTCCCCCCACTCTCTGATCACACACACACTCCCCTCCCTTTCTCTGTGCCTCTAACACACTTCCCCTCTATCTGCCTCTCTCACACAGTTACACACTTTTTATATGCTTCTTGTCACACATACACACGTCCTTCACAGCCTCACAGTAAACACACCTTCATTTCCAACTCTCTTCATTCTAACTTTCTGTCTCTTCTCATAGGAATACACACAGGCGATCTAAAAACACATTTATCTGCTCTTTTCAACATACACACTCTCACCCATTTTTCATAAACACACACACACGCACACGCCAAACTACACACACTCCTGTTCTCTTTGTCACACACTGCTTGCACACTGCGCTCCCCCTCCCTCTCCTCATCTCTGTCTCACTCTCACACACACTCTGTCACGCACACACTACTCACTCTCTCCCCCTCCCATATTCAACACACACACCAACACACACTCCCTCCTCTTTCCCTTGCTCTAACACACACACACACCCCCACACACACAGAGAGAGGTTCTCCTTTCTCTCTCACGCTCTCCTCTCCCCGTGTGTGTGCGCGCGTGTGCGTGTCTCTCTCACAATCACACGTGAGCGCGCGCACTACATACAAGAGCGCGCACTTGCAGACACACACATACGCTATCATTGCCCGTACAATTTATAAAACTTCAATGTTGAATAAACTTTCTGACAGTGAACATTTGAATATCATGACTGAAAACTTTAGTTATCAGGAGTTCAGGGCGTGAAGTACTGTTTTAAAACACCTCCATTGGGCTACGTGAAAGAGTAACAAGTGTTAATTTCTTGCAGTGGTGCCTTTTTCCAGCAAAAGACGCAAATATTCGCCTTCATTTAGCTTAGCCCTGCTGCTAGCAAGCACACAGTTTTCTGTAAAAGCGGTGAATTCAGTCTGAGACTCAGCAGATGCAAAACAACGCATACATACCTCTCTGGAGCCGCACAGCAAGGTGGACTTAACGGTCAGAAACAAGCTAGCGAGGAAGAAACAAGCTAGTTTCAGTGCCTTCGAGGTTTAAATGGTGATAAACAGCAAAACAAACGCGTGACAATAACTTTAGTGGCACCGAAAACACCCTCACACATACCGCGCACACACCCACCCGTGTGCGCTTTTCCCCCATAGGCAGGCAAAACACTTGCACTGAGTCTAATACGTCCTCTCTTTTTCTTCCCCTGCCGGACTCACCCGCGAGTTGGCGGCGCCGCTTTGACGCCTTCTCCGTCGCCGTGTGGATCCCGGTATTCGAAGAGCGAGCGCACGGTCTCCGCCATGTTCACGCCAGCACTACGCTGATTCTCCGCCGCCTCACCATTCAGCCTCTCGCGCTGCTCTCCAGCCGCTCAACCAGCCGCCTCACACCAAGGTTATCCTGGCCACTCCCACTGCCGCTGCTCGGAGGGGTCCGCAGCGCTAAGCGAGCCACAAAACAAATCCGGGAGAGATTTAAAAGATGTTATCAGTCGATTTAAAAAGGTCGATTTAAAAGTATTCACATGTTGTCATTTCGTATGTGTGGTAACACGGTGGCTCGCTGCTGTTACTAATTCGAGGGATTTGCACAACCCCCCACAGAGGAATGGACGCGCTCAGCAAGCTGATGAAAAAAGTAGATCGTTTCTAAGAAGAGTGATTAACTCGCCTAAAGAGAATGAACTGTCTGAGTAAAACAGATGAATGAAGTGTTAAGGTTTAGTTTGTCCTCTAAACACACAGAAACTTTATGCTGAGTGATGAGAATTCGCTACAGACCTTTTTTATTTAATCAACAGTTGAACAAAAATGCCATGCGAATGAATCCACACTGAAATTTGGCAAAATGCTGCTCAGAATGATGTGACCAAAGTGACTTAAAACCACCTGTTAGCTTGATATGAAGATTTGTTTTAGTATGTGCTGAACATGCAAGCAATTATTGTAATCAAATATTTACACAGACTGTTTACTGAAATCTTCCCTTCTTTAAGTCCAATACCGAAATTATTGGACTTAAAGAATGGAATATATATATATGTATGGTCATTGTCTGCAAGGAAGGCCCATTTGTACCCCAGCTTTACTTTACATACAATGTTCTTTTCTCAAGAGGCCAATTATTTCATAAAATTGCAGCAGTTCCTCATACTGCAAAACAACCACATAATATGATACTGCCACCCTCGTGCTTCACAACTGAAATGGTGTTTCTGAGGTTTGCAAGCTTCCCCCTTTTCTCTCATAATGCAGCAATGGTCATCAAGTCCAAATGCTTGAATTTTAGTTTTACAATCTACAGAACATGGTTTCTTCGATCAATGTCTCTTTGAATGCATCTGGAAATTATGTCTTTATGTTTCTTTTAAAGTGATGCTTCTTCCTTCCTGAGTGACCTTTGGGAATGATGGCACTTAACCAGCTTGAAGCGTTTCCACCTTGAAAACTGCTGCCCTTTACTTGTAATTAGGAAAACATCTTATTGGCTTTATAGAAATTCCTCCCCAGCTATCTGAAAGACTGCTTGCTAGTTGTCGCAGATGTTTGATGACTGCTGTTTCTGCCGGCGGTGAATTGTTCGTTTTAAGAGACAATTACTTTTTCACAAAAACCCAAGTTTCTTTAGACAGAAATTCCCCTTAACAAATGAAACCATCATTTAAAAACTTCTTTTATATTTACTCCAAAATTGGTTTACACTGGCAAACAGATTATTTTCCATTGGTTCCCAACTGATGAGAAATCATGAGTAATTTGGCAGAAGAATTTAAATTTAATTGACTACTGAACCCCTGCAGATGTACTCTTTCCTCTTTTGAACTGAATCCCACAGAGAAGCAAAATCCTTACCCACTTATGATTGAGCTACCACCAACCAACAGAGAATGTCAGCTTCTGAAAATGATTAGGAGCACTGCTTTGAGATGATCATGTTTAATTTTAGGTTTAATAAATAAAAAGTGATATGGTTACACTGTTTTATGATTGTGCATGACATTCTAGTTTTTACATCTCTGAACACATTCTTAACATAAAACAGAAAACTACCTTTAAAAATGGCTAAATACACAGCTAATGAGTTCTCTGTGACTTAAGAGCAAAGAAAAAACCAATAGCAATAGATCTGTTAAGGCAGATAAAGCACAATTAAAGTTAAATTCTTCAAATCATCCTCTCAACCAATGAAACACAGTGGGGTTCCTTTGATTATTTTGTCACATTAAAGACATTAAAGTTGATACTCCAACATTTTACCCATATTAGTAGCCCATAAATTAGCAGCAGAATTCATGCAATGGATCACTGTACTGAGAAAACTCGTGGGCATGAATGGCAAGAAATGTAGACATTATAGGAACTTTAACTTTATCCAATGACCAGTCAGGTTGATTCAAGAGGAAAGTGAAGGTATAGTGACAATGAGCTGTTAATTCAAATTTATTTGCTGGCAGATAACATATGTGAGTTAAAGATCCCTGGAATTTGCCTGATACAAACCTTTTAATATTAAAAATTAAGCATGTGATTTCCCTGTGCATGAGTTTTTTTCTGGATACTCCAAATTGCTATGTTGAGATAATTTGTGACTAAATTGTCTGCACTATCTTTACCTAGGAAGAGACAGACACAGCCAAGTTGTCCATGTCTCACCTGTTAGATGCAGCATTTCAGAAAAGAACATCAATGAGAGGTTTATGTTTAAACTCAAACCTACAACATAAAAGTCTACCTGCAGTTTCGGCTCGAAGCAGTCATTCAAAAGTTTTTTTTTATCTACCCAACATGTTGTGCTCTTTGCTAATGCTACAAATGTTAAACTGAGTTGCATTCACGGGCTCTCTCAGCAGTCTTGCACATAAAATTCAGTGATGTAGAATCTTTCAGCTAATGTGTCGGCATCTTTATTTGTTCATTAAAACATGACTTACTGCTGCTGCCTGTTCCTTAATTTAACTGCATTAATTTCATTTTAACATACATTGACTTCACTTCCCATTGGCTTGAGGGTCTTGCCTGTCTTTGAAATGGAGCTTCACAGTTGTTGTACGGAAGCATTTCTGGCTGCTAAAGTTTTGGTTTTCCTCAAAAAGGTGAAAGATATTAAACAGATAACAGATTTGCTTCGACTGATGACAAAATTAATGACGACCTATTGCAAACATCAATACAAGCTGGACTAACTTGGGAAAAATTTTTTATTATTTCTTTTAATAAATCTGTCACTCAATAAATCTGGTAATTGCTTGGATGTATAGCTTTAATATTGCTACCTTTTTAAATATTGTAATTTTTCCATTCAATTTCTGTACATTCATTCTAGTCATGACCTGAATCCTTCTTACATTTAACCCTTAAGTCCTTATTATGAGAAACTTGAATCATTATTCAAATGATTTAAGTTCAAATGAAGAACTAATGCAGATTTTTCCTTTATTTACCATAATTCTGTCTATTTCCTATACTGCCTTATGCTTATAGAGTTTCAGAGGGTTTGACCTCTATCTTCAGTACTGACTGGACAAGACTTGCAGCCTGCACAGGTCACCAGTCCATCACAGGGAGATAGAGCAAATTAGAAAGTTAACCACACACAGTTGTTTTTGGCGTGCCCGGTGCGCTGCAGTACCTGGAGAACTCTCCCACTCCTCTCGGAAAGACCTCTGACATGCATTTGAGTATTGGATCTCATTTTGCAAGGTACCAGCCTTCTGCGCGTCATGTTGGTTTTGTTTATGGCAAAACAACTACATTTCCTGGAGTTCTCAAAAAGTCTATACATGTGCTGACTGACCTGAATGTACAGTGCCATGAAAACGTATTTGCCTTTACAAATTTCCTCTGTGTGCACAGTTTTGTCACCCTTAATCGTTGTCTGACAGCATGAAGTAGGCCAAAAGAGAACAAAAGGCAATGCATCTGTCAGTCTAGAAAGGCTTACAAAATAATTTTTTAAGTCTATGGGACTCCAAAGATGTCAAAATCATAACACCAGTCAAACATGGTGCTGGCAGTTTTATGGTTTGGTAAAATTTGCCACTTTACCACACAGGAAACCTGCAGTAATTGATGAAATAATGTATTTTGTTCTGTGAATCATTTGTCTGTGACCTGGGTTATGAGGTAGGTCAATGAACCAAAGGACACCAATGCTTCTACCACTAAAAAAAATCTCTAAAATCTCTAATGTAGTTTAAAATTTTATTCAAAAATATTCAAAAAACAAAACAAATTAGTCAGGGTGCAAGTAAGTAAACGTTTTCCTCAGCATGGTCCAATTTGGAGCGCTTTTAATTTGCAACATATTTATTAAGTCATTGTGGCTTTTATGATATAGCCTGTGGGAAAACAAAAAGAAATGACAACAGTTACATAACACAGACACACCAGTGGGGGGAGCATAAACCTGCCCTGCCGTTGCTCTTTGTTTAGATATCGAATCATACTGGCAAACTGTTGCTGCTCAGCTCAACAGGTAACACCATTCATTTGGTCAGGCTCCTCTACATTCATTCATTCATGTTGAAGCAGCTCATCCTGGACTAGATAAATGTTTTTTCTTAAAGGTTATTTCAGCTTCAGCATAAATTGTGCAAGCATTTTATCAAGCACCTGATCAAAGCCTTGGCGCTTGTCTGATATGTGATAGTGTGCCATGGGGCGCCTGTGGATGAAAAGTCCTGGATTTGCCAAGCTTATTATTTTTTGGAGAGCAAGGGAAAAGAAAGCTAGTTGTCTTTTGTGATCTGATGCAACAAAGACCAGTTACATCTTCATAATCAAGCTCTCTATGTGTGAAGCTTTGTTCACCGCGTTATAGTACATACCATTCCTGCAAAAAACATTACATTGATTTTCAAATCCCAGAATTGGTTGTTGGGATTTGAGAGTTCCTTGTTTGTTGTTGATGCAAGAGTACCGGTACTTAATTTCTAATAACCTGGAACCCAAACTGTCTGGTCTTTCTGGTTTATATTAAACCTCCAGAGTGAAGAAATCCTGATCAAATACCTAAAACTACCCAGAAGGCTTTTTTCAGTGTGGAAAAGCAGCAACATACTCCAAACTGACCCCTATCACAGAGCTCCCCTCTCTATACCTTTGATAAAGCCCAGCCATCCACCATGGTAGGTTAATTTTGTTGTTTATATTTGGGATGTAGTTCTTTTGGTCATTTTCCATTTTTCATAAAGACAGGTGATGCTCAGAACGTACATGGGCCAGAAAATAGAAAGTTTTGGCATTTTGGATCAGCTCTTTGTTCACCACCGCAGCACAATTTCCATCTGTAAACTGTACCAAAAGTAATAATTCTTCTTCAAAAGAAATTTTAATGAGACTCGTTATTTAAGTGCAGTGATAAAAATGTTGTACTTGTGGAACATAGAGCCACTTGAAAAATAGTTATGCAGCGGTGCTCAAACACACAGTAGGTTGCACCAGTCATCAAGAAGCTCCAAATGGACACACAGAAGAGATAAGTCAGCGCAAGAAAAATGTGAGGGGGAAAATGTCTGGAGATGTTGAAGCTGCAAAATGAGTTGAGTTTAATTGTAATTCGGCTCCATTTGTGTGAGTACACTATCATGAGGGCTTCATCACCCGCACCAATACACCCAATGAGTTTCTGTGTGTGTCTGTTAAAAGTACACACAAATATACAACTGTATGCATATACACCCACACACACACGCACACACCGTCACACACTGCAACACAATCCTTGCTGAGGACACACATCCACATGCATGAGCAAAGTGTGCATGCACACTGCAACACACCACTGTGCAGAACACACTGCTGCACACACGCAAACATAGTTTGAATAAAGAACACACACACCCTCTTCCACCGCACGAACACACCCACCCCTACACGCACACGCGCACACACACACAGTACATTCATTTCCCTTTCATTCAGCCCAGGCACATATTGTGCTGCAGTAACACACACACACACACCCCCACACCCCCACACGCACACACACACTCTGTCTCTCTTTCTCTCTCTGCCTCTCTCTCTGACACACACACTCACACACCATTTGCAGAGCTTGCTCCTAGCTCTCTCTCCACACACACACACACTTTCACGCACACACACAAACACCCCTCCCCCTCTATCACTGTCAGACACACACAAATACACACAACTACACACACATTCCCTCCTACGCAGGCGCAAACACACGCACACACACCCCGTCACACACATTCCCTCTTTCCTTTCTCACAAACACACACACGCAAACGCACACATCTCCCCTATCCCCCTCCCCCTCTGTCACACACATAAACTCACACGAACACACACACACACATACATGTCCTCTCTCTCCTTCTTGCTCACTCATATAAACACACACTCATTCCCTCTCTTGCTCTGGTTTTTCCCTCTCACACACACACGCACACACACACCACAGACACACACACAGCTGCACACACTTTCACAGGCACACGTACACACACCCACACACCCCTACACACATGCACACACTTCTGTCTCCTGCTTGCTGTCTCTCCCCTCCCTCTGTCTGTCTCTCTCTGTCTGTCTCTTTCTCTCTCACACACACACTTCCTTGCCCTCTCTCCCCTTCTTTTTTTCATGTCTCTCTCAGACACACATGCACACACACCCCCACATCCATTTTCTCTCTCCATAACACACATACATTTCCTTCCTGCTTGCTGCACACTCATACATATATATGTATTTCTATCTGTGTATGTTTGTATAAATATATATACGCACACACACACACACCTCATCTCTCCTCTACACACATTGTGGCTGCCACTCCTTCTCTGACACACACCAACGAAGAGATGTACACACAAACAGGCACGTACTCATAAACAAACACACACACACCCTTTTAAACACACTCACACCTCATCTGCTCTCACGCACATGCTCCCGTCTCCTGCAGTTCAACACACACGCAATCTCTCCTACTACATCCAAAATCATGACACGTATCAGAGCTTACCGTATATGAAGTATCTTCCCAGCCTGCATCATAAACTACTTACCTCTAGAATTTGTGAGATATTCTGTCATTAATTAGCTAAACACAACTCCAAGACTATTTGAAATATGTTTACTTCACTGGAAAAATTGAACAACGAGGCACTAAGGAAAGTTTTTACAGCGAAGAAACAGAAAATTTGAAAGAAAGTTTCTTGGCAAAGAACTGTAGTGCTATTTAATAGAAGATGACTTATCGTTCTAATCAAAATGTAGCACATGTGCAAAATGTTAACCCCTGGTTTCCGTACTTTGGGGGTCATTTTTCTTTCCAACCGTGAGACAATTTGTTCCAAGTAGGGGGGCCATTTCACACCCACTTTGACAACTGACAATCTGAAGTACTTTTTTTATGTACTCATAGTTTACTGTAGGTAAATGTGGTTGACACCAGTGAATATCCACCGACATGAGGGATTATTTTGGTTTAATCTGGAATGAACAGTGCATCCAGGAAGTATTTACATTTTGTTATGTTCCTGCTTTATTCCAAATTGCATTAAAACCTCTCTGACTAGGGCCCTTCTACCCACATTGCTCAGCTCTAGGGAGAGTCCTGGTGGTTCCAAACAGTTATGAAGGGTTAAGACCAATGGGCTCACTGGGACATAAGTGAGCTCACTTATGTCCCAGTGAGCCCATTGGTCTAATCAATGCCTCAATTTATGCCTCATTGTCTTGAGGCATAAATCCTTCCTCAGATTTGTGCCTCAAGACAATCCTTCTTAGAAATCTACATATAATTCTTCTGATTTCATGCTTGGGGTTTGACATCTGACCCGCACCATCAACTGTAGGACTTTATACAGACAGGTGTGTGCCATTTCAATCCAAGTCCAATCAACTGAAATTACCACAGCTGGACTCCATTTAATTCTTCTTTTCCATCAAATTTAAACCCATGATATTCCAGGATATTTTTTATACAAAGTTTTGGTTCACACATTAGCATGCTTGACTTTGGCTAAGTCCAGTGATCACTGATATATTTTTTTTATTTGATCAAAGAAGGAACACATTTGTTTAAAATTCATGGAAATGAGCATCGCAGAGCTAAAACAGCTAGCTAAAAAACTTAAAAGCCAACAACTACATGCTAAGTTGTTAGTTTGAATCACTCATGAACTCTGACATTTGATGACTGATTTGTCAGTCCTGGATGTCAACATTTTACTGTGCAGAGAGTTGTTGAAGTTTGACTTCAGAAGACACAGATATGAAGCATTAAAGCAAAGGAATAAGGAATAAAGTCTGTGTTATTGCCACAAGAAGGACCAATAATAAACATTTGTTGTTAAAAATGGTCCCCACTATTCTTGTGAATGTTAGTTTGATATATAGCATCCACTAAGCATTGTTTTAATGTCTCACTAAGATAGCTGTATGCTTCAAGGTACAAAAATTAGTACCTTTGATAGTTCTTACCTCAGACAGACCTCATAAATTAACACTTGTTCTGGTTGCTAATGTCACTTTATTTTATGTAAGCCATTCTAAAAGGTACTGTGGGTTAAGGATAGAAACTATTTTCAAATTGTGGGAGAAAGCCAAACTGGTTTTCAGCAGACCAACATTTGTAATGTTTGAAACCGAGTCGGTTTCACGCCATGTTTGATCTAATGCTGGTTCAGATCAAACAAAAAACACAATCAGGCCCAAATCTGGTACACCAAGGAGAATTTTTGACAATAGAAGAACATTTGCTGATTAGTGTTGCACCTTGAACAATGGGGTTTAATTTCAGTGTGTCACAATGAAGAGTAAAAATATTGGTCTATGTTTCAACTCAAGACGTCTCATCAGTTAAGACTGAGATCTCAGATGACATGAGCTACTATTGTAGACATCATAAATAAGACGTTTGATCCTGGTGTAGGAGCTGCTGCTCCTTTGCATTGAAAGGAGTTATCTATTCCAATCAAATCCCTCAAGGAAGAGTTGCTAACTTAGCAAGTTTGTCTCTATATTTAGTGAGCATACAGTGATTCTCTGAAAGTCAGCTAGCAAAAAAATCTGTGCTGTTATTGGATACTGACTTAAAAACCTGTATCATTTACTCTTCTCAACAATAGTTACTCTGGGGTAACACTAGGGGGTGCTATAGCTCCCTCTGGATCAGAAATAGCGTCCCCAAGAAAATAAAAATAAAATAAAAAAATCTTTCATGTGAGAAAATATTTTACAAAATCTAAATGTAATTAAATTTTTCCTAGATGTAAAAATAATACATAATAAACAGTCAATAATAAATATAGTTACAAATTAACAACAAAACAAAGGGAATTGGTGAAGAGCCTTTAGACCTCGTTTCCCATCCTGTAACCCAGTGGGCGGGTGGTGAAGCTGGACTACTTGATGATTGCAAAAATATCCATCATGTCTGTTTGAAGCTCAACAGGAAAGTTTCAGAAAAAGTTATTTAAAAAACACATTCTGCTTATGTTGCATCACTATGTAGTCAGCCAGGAGAAGTAGAGCTCCACCAGGTTAGCAAGATGCTGCAAAGCAAATAAGGGCACAGATGTAGCATTAACAACACTCTGGAGTTTTTGTATATTATGCAGCATTATGAAGAGACATTTTTAGACTTCTGTAACCTGATATCTGAGTCTTTGGAGTTTCCAGTTCATTGGTGAGCTGTGAACAGTTTCTCTTATTTGTTTTGTTAGTAAAAAGTACCTAAGGAACAGGTTCACATAAAGTGTTCCCCCAAGGAGAGGAAAAAGAAGGAAGAAAAGAAGGAATTTTATTTTTATTTTGTCGACAGCCACCAAAACAAATGTTACGCAGGTAAAACTGTATTTTTGGGGAAGCCAATGCTATTGCGCAACCATAGAAATCGACAACTCTTTTTCTACACCCATGAATGAAGAGACGGCACATCATGAAATGTTAAACTATATATAGTTTATTAGATAAAATTGTCCAAATGTGAAAATTAATAAAGAAGAACATTATCAATTCAAGAAAAATAAAACAACTGTTGTGTTATGAGTACATGTGTGGATCAATTTATGACATAAGCAGCAAGATTGTGATCTAAATATTCAGCTTTTGAGGATGCTCCAGAAAAGCTTTTTTGGAAATGAATGGTGGCGACTCGGAGCACTTTAACAAGTGAACTAAAGCCTCCAGAACCAACAGTTCCTTGTCTCACCCAAACAATCATACTGCCAGTGCCTCTACTATCAGATGAAAAACATATCTCAAGAACATCTGTTTGAAGAACTTCAGACATAACTGGTCCCCTTGTCTTCATTTTGCAGACAGAAACCTTTTAATTCTCAGGATCTTCTGTCAGCTCACTGTGCTATTCCTTTTATCGAATGTGCGCGCTCATCAGGTGTTTGCTTTAAAGGTTTCTGTCCTTTTCACACAATCTTCTCTTACGCCAAACCTTCATGCATATTTAAATACAATCGGAGTCTTTGGCTGAGGCTAATTTAATTAGAACTACAGCCCAGATAAGATTGCCAGGTTACAGCAGCATGGCTGAGTCATTTCCCATTCATGTCAGCTGCAGCATTTCCGTGTATCATATTGCTTAGTTGATTATTTCGCCTACCCAGATGTGCAATAGATTAAAACATGGATTTTGACCACTGCTATAAATTACAGTTTTTTACAAATTTATCGAGCTAAGTAGTCAACATTCCTAAAACAAACATTTTATTTAGTTTTCAGAAATATCTGCTTCTCTCCAATTTTAACTTTTCATTCACTTCATTTTATTTCACTCTCCTGCTGTTTCCGTTTTCCCTTCTTGTGAATTTCCTAGTGGGGTAATGTTATTCTTTTTAAAATATTATAAAACATAAAGTCATAAGACACAATACACTGATATAAGGAGAAACATTGAGGACAATTTGGAAATCAGAGAAGGAAACAAAGTGAGAGCATCACGTAAACACTAGAGGGTGCTGTAGCACAGTTTTTCTTCAAAATATCCTCAGTTATTATATGATGCTATATACAACTGCACAACTTAAAATCGCACATTGTACACTTTTCAAAGTGTCTCCCAAGGGTATTCCCATTCCTTGAACCATTTCATATTTTCTACCATAATGACCACAATCTTTTTGTGCTGTTTTCTAAGACACACCAACAAAAGGAAAGAGAAGTGCTCTGGTCACCAAAACTGAATTTTTCAAGAACTGCATGCAAAATTCTGTGTGCAGAGATAGTGAATGAACATCAATTGACGTTTGCCACAGATACCTCATATTATCCATGTCTGGACTTTGACCTGGCCATCAGAACCCACATATCTGAGCTAAACCATTATTGGTCTCTTTATAAGCCAAGTTCACTTTCTAACAGGATTTCTGCCCTGTATTTATCTCAACTCATTTATGAACTACTTTTGCACAAAATTCCACTGAAATACATCAGAGTGAAAACGTTCCAGAGTGTGACTCTGCAAGGCATTGTAAAAATTAAGGGGTAATACAACATCAAAAAATCTTGCCGACTCCCTCTAAGCTCCAGTGCCTCCCATCAGTGTTTCCCAAGTATCAAAATACAAGAGTATAGAACAGAAGGATGCAAGTTCAAAAGAGAAAAATAGAAAGTTATTACATCACTTCCATTTTGTGGAAAGAAAGAAAGAAAAACTGCTTTTCAGTTCTGGATACTTGTTACAGTTCATCTGATAAACAATAAATAAATAGATGTCTTTAACTCACAAGTCTATGTTTTCCACTTGAGGTAATGAGTTTCTATATTACTTTTAGGTATCAAGAAACCAAAAAAGCAGCTAATACTTTTTCTCTTCTTTCGCCATTGATCCATGTCTCTTCTAGTTGATCCTTACCCTTTTCCTGTTCATATCAGCCCGTTTCTCTCCATAGCCATGCTCTAATGAATAATCTTTAGCGCACAGAACATTCCTCGTCCCCCGTCTCATCGCCGAGTGCTTCTTGTACTTCTTTTACTCCTCTTCGATGGCTCCTTCGCAGCGTCGGACTGCAGCCCCTGCAGTACGGTGACGGCCGTCTCGCTCCAGAGCTTCACCTCCATGAAGATGCTGTACACCCACAGCTTCAGGTGGAACACATTGCTGGGATGATACGGCTGCCAGTGAGAAGACAAGAGTTGCTCTGTTTCGGTTTCTAATCCAAACCATCTCTGCTGACGTCGACACCTACCTCTGAGTCGTCCAGGTTCCGGACGGTTTGACCACCGGCTGCTTTGAGAAGCTCTTCAGTGCTTTTCAAAAGGTTCAACAGTTGATCCTTCAGCCTCCTCCTCCCATTCTCGTACTCTCCCGTCTGATCTCCGTCCAGCGCCTCCTTCTCCAAGGCGATGGCTCTCTCCAGCAGGCTGTGGCACTTATCCAAAGCAGAATGGAGGCTCAGTAGTTTGCTCCTGGTGTCCAGCTGGGAGGAAGGCGGAGAGATGAACACCAGACGGTCACTCCCCATATCTTCTGGGAGATTCTCTCGTTTCCTCTTAAGGATGCAGGAAATTAAAGAGAAAGAAACAAAGAGATATCAGAGAATAGGAGAGAGAGAGATGTGAGGGGACAGTTCAAGATAAAAGGTTTTTATTAATCGTAAAGACTGACACCAGCTGGTTTTTGTTTTGCGATAGCCAAAGATGAGAACAAAATGTAACTCTGGTCTCATGTGATAGGAATTCGCTCTAGCTCATTCCCAGTACTCAGCCCAGTTCCAGCAGGGCCTTGGCTGATTTAAATTACTAACTTCACAGGGATAAGTCTGCATTTAAACAGCTAGCATGGTACCATCTCAAACAAGATGCATCATCAGGAAATGCATCACATATCTCAGGTCTTGAGGTTTTACTAAAACATTGATTTACTAAAAGCTTAAATTGCTTCTTGTATTTAACTGAGACTGCAGCGTTTTAGATTTTATGATGTTTGTTACAAAGTTCAATCTAGAAGGACTCAAATGAGAAAGAAAACATGCCATGTCGAGTGTAATTTACACAGACGCATTCAAACTCTGCCTGAGGAGGGAAAACGCAGTGCATGTCTGTGAGGAACTGAAGTGAGCAACAATCTTAGCCCGTTTGAAACTGCTGTCAGTCGTTACCTGGACCTGAGAGTCTTGATAATAACCAAGACTCGTCATTACCAAGACGAGTCTTGATTAATTTGTATTTACTTTCGCTGATGACAAAAGTAAATTTCGTCATCAACATATGGTTCATGGTTGGTAAAATTTTAGCCAGAAGTACATTTTCTACAATGCATTTCTATAAAATCCTGCCCCACATTTTGAATGGACAGTTTTTTTCCAACAATGGTGAGTTGGAGCAAAAATATTCATGCTATGAATCATTTCATCTAATGGGCCTTTGGCAATTCATACAGACATTTTTAATTTAAAAAAAAATCCCATAACATGTAAACACAACACATGAATAGACACTTTACAGTGATGGACAATACCACAGAATCTCAAGGAAATACAAATAAAATAAAATGATTAAAGTAAAGTGATAAAATGTGCGCCAATTCAAGGTTTATGAATAATTTTGGTACCCACTGCATATGTTAGAATAACGTCATGTCTGGCACCACATGCTGATGATGGCATGGTGCCACTCAGGGGCAACGATGGAGCTGGATGTGGAGCAATGTACTAGTTGTTGTGATGCAAAAGCCACCCTATGACATGAAATGCTCTTATGTTTCTGATGTGAAGAAGAGGTCAGCTGTGAGCCATCTGTTGTGAAAGTCAAGGAAGGAGTGAAAATTTATGGTTCAAGACTGCAGAGGAAGTGTTACCTCACACTTTTATGGGTACCTCAGCAATTTATTTGCTGCAAAATGTTTCCACAGATCACTGCAAATTATAATGTCGAAAGAATCGCAACGATCTAAAAGACGAGTGGTGGATGTTGCAAATGAATGTTTTCACAGGCACTAAATAAACCAAGGGACAACAACCTGCCTGAAAACGACAGCATCCTTCAGACACATGCATGCATGTACATTTATATATCTCTGCAGTCCATCATTATTGTATGGTATAACAGAGAAGTTCCAAGATAATTAAATGGACAATTTGATTAATTTGTATACAGATTAAAGTAATAGAAGCTTGAAAAGCAGAAAAAAAAATCATAATGCTCATCAGGTAGTTTAAAAAATAATAATAATAATCAGGAAGGAGGTTTGAAAGCTCAAGATCTTTCAGGGTTAAATAAAATCAAGCACTGCATACCCTTAAATGCATAGAAAACTCATCCCCATAGATATCCAACTTTAAATTCCAAGATGATTTTCTATCTATTCTCTTGCCAACAAAATTATACCAATGACACAAAGAGTGTTTTTAAGTTAGTCTGTTTCTGTTTTTCATTAAAACCATAATTCATGGGTTTTCCGCAATAAATTTTATGAAATCCGTTCATTCTCTCTTTGTCAAAGTCTGATCCTAAAAGTTTAAAAAGGTTGTGTGTAGAAGCATCTTTTCATAGATCTTTTCTGAAAAGAGTGGTGTTCAGTACCCCTAAAGTGGTTCTTTTAACAATGCATCAAACAAATGTAATATCCCAGGAATGTATATCTCAACAACTCTACAAACTGTGTGTCATATGCTGGAGGTGTTTTGGATTTTCTGTGGTTATATTTTTGCGTTATTGTTTATGTGATCAGCCTTAGTTTCTGTTTGTTCTTTAGATCGATCCATTACAGTTTGACTGCATGTTTAGGGTTGTTGTCCTGCTGGCTTTCTGCTGCTTCTAACAGCTTTCACTTCAGATTTGCTCTGCATTTAGCTTCATCCATTTTTCGTTCAACTCTGATCCATTTCTCTTACTCTGGTGTGGAAAGAGCCCTCCGCAGCATGCTGCTGTCACCACCATGTTGGACAATGTTCACGGATTTGTCCAGGGTGATGTGCAGATTTAGGAATATCACAGTAAAGTATACTGCCGATACTTTACTGTGTGCTGGTCTATACTGTAGAAGTCTGGTGAAATACAAGTTTGAGTAGTAAACTTCTGTAGATGTGATGCTACATGTCAGGCCACTCCCTTTGTTCCAGCAAGAAACAAAGCTGGATGAAGGAATGAACTGACTTCAGACCAAGAAAAAAAAAAAAAAAAAAACAGTAGGCAGGCAAAAGTTAATGGGGCATAGATGAAAAGGCCAGCCCATAAACTGGTGACTGCAATAAAAATACCCACCTACCTCTGTTCATTCTGACCTGCTGCACTCAACACATTTTCTGTCTCTGCAACACAAAAACATAACTTTCCTCCCTTTTACATTACTTCTGTCATCACTCTTTTGTTCCCTCTCACTAAAACACGCTCTATCCTCAAACACAGACAGATGCAGACATGCATCCACAATCACACACACACAGGGAAGTTCCCATTAATTTCCCTTTAAACCTGGACCTAACTCTCCCCCACTCCCAAACGCACAGAAACAGGGATTCAGGCAAGTGACTTACTTTTACTGTGACGTGCTGGAAAGTTACCGCCAGAGGAAAGTAGCTATTTAATTAGTATTTACTCACATAGAGGATCAGTAAGTTGGCGCACTCGTGCTGCACCAGCGCGGCGAGATTCGCTACTTTGGCCGCCGTGGTCCTGCTCGTTCCTCTGGTCCGTGTTCCAGCCATAACACCTCCCTTGTTTTTCACCTCAGTGGGGGGAGTCCCAATAAAAAAGTACGCCAGCAACAGGTCTGCCTTTATTATACAGCCGCGCACGCCTCTCTCTCATCGCAGTGACGTCACATTCCTTCCCTCTGTTCCCACTCGGTCCTGGTCCAATTAAAGTCTGAGTCCCTCCTCTCGTCTTCCGGTTAGACGCCGTGGTTTGGACAAGCAGCTGCTCCTGTTTCCGAGCTGGTTGTCCACCCTCCGCCTCTTCCCAGAGAACTTGATGCCGAACTACAAGAATTCAACGCGACACACTGGTATGGCAAGCTAAATAGACATTTAATAGAGGGTGACCCTCCACCACAGATGTTTCTGGAAACAAAATAATGTACATAGCAAGAGCAAAAGTGGATTTTTACATTTTTAAATGAACCTTTGTTTAACCAAGTTACTTATTAAGAGAAAATCATTATTTATAATAACGACCTGGCAGGGAGGGATTGGCATCAAGCAGCACAGAATTACAATAAACAACAAACTTGAAACACTGTTGAGGTCATGAAAACAATTATTGTGACATATACATTGGATAAAATTTAACACTAAATATGTTAGCTGAAAAATGCAGGATTCAGATAGCATCTTCATTAAAATATCTGTACAATCATCTATTGATACAAAGGTGGTCAGCTTCAGTGTTCTAGTACAGTAAGCTCATTTTGAAACTCAGTGATTTTTAATTTTCTCTTTCTTGACAGGAGCGCGTTTTTTAATAATAGAGTTAAACAGTTCGTAGAATATAATCCAAACTTCATTTGCTGTGGAGATTACGCTTACTCTAGAGTCCACACAAGTCAATATTTTCCAGATCACAAAGAAAGACTTATTTTAATTTTTTTTAATTAATCTTTTACATGCAAGTTGGTTGTTTCAAACTGAAGATTCGTCAAATACATGCCGTACAACAATGGTTACTAATGTCATTATAAAATACTCCAGACTGGTACATATAAGGGCAGGTTGTAGGGAATATATCTGGAAGTGTTGCCTTTTGGGAACTCTTTCGGTCATATCTTGCTGGCTGAGCAAATATTTGGCTAATATTTAAAGTGTCAGATTGTAACAGTACTTTCTCATTTATCATGAACCAGTTTAATTCACTTAATAAGACTTAATAAGACTAGCTGAGATCTAATAAATGGAGCGAAGATAGAGCTCAAAGTTTGTAGAGCTGGGACTGATGGTGGACAGTAACATCCAGCCACAGACAAGGAGTTGCTGTTTGGCAAGGTAATTTTTAGAATTAACAATTGAAAATGTTGCATTTATTGTTCCCATAAACATTTTCTATATCTGCAGGGCCTTTGCTAACTATTTGGGTGCAGACAAATGCTCTGCTGTGAAATCTTATTTAGGGACTGGTGTTTTTTTTAATATTTATTAAATGTTAAAGCAGTTTGCCTTAAAAGTCAGTGAAGCACTACTGTAGGAGGGGATCATCAACTAATTCATGAGCAGCTTATCTGATTTACTGGTACTGACCAAGTCAGGGAGAATGATCTGAATTTGAGTGTAATCCTGTGTGGGCTGTTCCACGCTGCTTCCATTGTATTCCTGCTCCTTTATGACAAACAGGACAGAGTGCTTATCTTAGAAAATGTTTCCGGCTACAGCAGGGAAGCTGCTGCTGTTCTTCACTAATGACGCAACACAACATTACTTCCAATTTTTCACTATCCTTAATGATATGTGACTACACTGCAGGCGAGTATCCAAGACAGGTGCTTATTTTAGTTCCTGTTAGCAGCACTTCATTCCTATAGCAACGCCTGTTATTTTTAATAAACTGTAAGAGGCCCTTTTTAAAGCAGGACATATGTCCTGACAGATCAGTTCAGCAGACAAATGCATGCCTTGAAAAAGTAATAATACACCTTGAACTTTTAACATTTGACACTCACAGTGAAACTAGTTCTATATGTTTTATTATAGTAAAACACAGTTTTGAAAAGAATGTATGATTTTCTAAGTAGATTTCATGTGGATTGTCTTGTCTGGGCTCACAGAGCCGATCAAATATTCACACCTGTAGCTCCTAATTTGTGTAAATGCCCACTCTTGCATGTTAGGCAGACTGCCACTATTGCTGTTTTAAAGTTTCACCTAAAGGACAACTGTGTTTATTAGTGATTAGAGCAAGAAGGGGTGGAGTTGAGGAAAACAGTGACCTCTGGTGGACGGAACATCTAGACCTCTAAAAAGGCCAAATTTGATCTCTGGAAATTTCCAAAAGAAAAAAAAATATTTGCCAACTGACACTTTCGTTAGCTGCTGCTAGTAAACAAGACATAGAAGACATTAGTAATAAAACGTGTCACTAATAACCTGCTGATAGCCATTCTACGTCATCTACCATACATAAACTGGAAATACAGAAAGCATATACGTTTCAATTGGATGAAATGCATTGCTAGCTGGATGAAAAGATATTTTGTCAAGAAAAATATCATATTTGAATCATTTAAGGTTTTATTGGTTTTTTTTGTTTTTTTTTATTAATGCTGAATCTTTTTATTTCTTTCCTTTATAGTGCTCTGTAGTAAAACATGTTATGATGTGAATTATCTCTTTATAAATTAATTGAATTATAAAATATCTTAACTTTAGGAAAAGGTAAATATGTTTATCACTGATAATTTATCAGTAAAACCTACAATACATTTGGTCTGTTTAGAAACAGAAATAAAAACAAAAGGACATTTTGCACTTGCTAGCCAGGCACAGCTTAAAGTCATTTTGTGTGGATTTAGTTTTTTTTTTTTTTTTGTTCTCTGTTTGTGTAACAGAATTAATTGCACTGTCAGATGCATCTTTTTTATTTTTTGCAGACTTCTTCAACTGCAAAAGCAGCTGAGTGGGATTCTGGAGTTGAATCTGCAGGAAAGGACTGTAAGAATGGTGGAAAACTGGCTCCGGTAGCAGACTTTCCATGACTGTTATACTTATTGGTTTGTGATTAGTAGTGGAAACAAAAAAAATAAACTTTCCTCTGGTGACTCAGCACGACGGTACAGGATGTAATCTGTCAGCAAAAACAGTCCATTCGTAGAGACACATAACTGGTATTTGTAATGGAGAGGAAAACATTTTAATCAACTGTGGTAAAAAGAATAAACAGACATACACACGGTTCTATGAGGAAAATGATATGAGCCGAGTCCAGTACACATATGGTGTGTATGACTAGAACCCTTGACCCTTTCAAAGAAAGGATACTGTTTATGTCCCCTTTAAGGAGACGATCTCTGAGTCCGTACAAAGTTCCTCTTGGTGATACTCTCTGATCAGCAAATTCTAAGTCTTTCCACAGAGTCACGGTTCTGTGCACAAATAATAGATGTCCTGACAGTGGATTCTCTCATCTGAGTTCCTCTAGAGTTACCCTTGGCCTCCTGGCTGCTTCTCTGCATTATCACTTTGCCATTCAGCCTGTTAGGAGTCCAACCAACATTCCAATAAACCTCTCTACAACTTCTTAAGCTTTTTTTAATACTATTTTTCTCTAATTTTGTCAAACATCAAACCTCTAAAACCTTCACAAAACAGTTCAACTCATGCTAAGAATAAATTATACACAAGTGTACTAATAAACTTCTGAAGATGGTTGAAATAGATTTTAAAGTGAAAGAGTTTACACAGATATACACACCATGGTTCTCATATGTTATTTGCAAAAAAAGAATTGAAAATCATTTCATTTTCTCTACACACTGGTGCAATGGTATATATTGACTTATCACTATCACATCAATAAAATAAATTGAAATTTGTGGAAGTAAATTAACAAGTTAAAATATGTGCGGGTGTAGGGATGTGGATATTTTAGCAAATCTTGATGACAAAATCTTACCCGTATTATTTGGGGAGAAAATAATAAGCAAGTGTATTTAGTTTTGCGTGGTTTAAGGAGTGCTATACCACGCCCTTCCTGTAGGTGTCAGTGCAGAAGCCCAGAAGAACGTAAATAACAGAAAAGCTACATAATCTGCTGCTCCAGCTTCACTTCCCACAGCAAACAGTTTGGATGCAAAACGGTAATAGAAATGATATTACTTATTTCAGCGAGGCTATTTTCATAGATTAAAATATTAAAGTGGGTAGCAGCAATTCTGGTACAGAATTGTTGCTGTTTTATTCTGAAACCGACCTCATATGCTAATGCTAACAAGTTAGCTCCAGTATGAACTCACTGGTTGGTTATGGAGTTTCCTCCAGCAGTGATGAAGAGGAGGAAGACTTAAACAGCAGGAAAGCTGAGTGAGTGGACGCTTTTATTTACTGACATTTATCATTTGATAATATAGGTTTACTGGTATTCTGATTAGTGATAGTCAGGTTTTTTTTTTTTTTTGTTTTCAAGCTTTCTTCAAGATGATGCTACGGCTGTCAAAAAGAACCGCAACTTCTTACTGGAGTCTGACTCTGCATCCAGTGAGTCAGACTCAGAGGATCAGAAGCCCTCATCATATTCGTCATCATCACCTCATCCTCAAACGCTAGGCTCCTCAGCACCCTCCCGGCCCATCCTGCCTCCTCCCACCTTAAACTCTGCCACCCCTAAGAAGTTACCTCCACCTTCTCTAAACGCCTCGTCTGACAGCAGCGTGTTCACCAACCCATTCAAAGCACAGGCCGACCAGAAGCTCAGTGCTCTACAGAAACACGTTCCACTCACCATGCAGGCAAGACCCTCCCAGATAGGAGGCAAAAAGGTCTGTGTTTCCTACAGGAAGGACGGGAGGTGCAGGTTTGGCATCAAATGCAAGTTTGCTCACGATAGTGACCTCCAGACGGCGGTGATTCCCAGCGACTCTCATATATCTGTGAGTGAGGAGTCACCAGAACCGGTGGGAGGATCTCAGAGCTTTCAACAGGAATCAAAGGAAAAACAGGCTGAGCAGCAGATGAAGAAGAGGAAAGTTGGACTGAGTAACTCTTTGATTCCCCCTAAAAGAGCACTGAAGCAATATACTATGCAGAGAGACAGAGAGCGGATTAATATGTCCTGATGACGGGTTTATAAACTGGGAATAACTAATTTTGTAAATATTTTGTCTTAAATTAGTAATGGAGGCAGAGTTCTGGACCAGACATCATACTGATGTCCCTTTGTCGCTGTATTAATTTTTCTCCGTTACACACAGACCAATTTGTCGTTCTTTCCTGTGAGTATAGGCACTGGTTACCAGTATTGCGGTAAACCAAATTTTAAGAAAATTCTGCTTGAAAACCACGTAAATTTCCATTCTAACTGTTCCTAGATCTTTTAGAGATATACAAGAAAAAACCTGCATGTATCAAAATTAATAAAAAGGTTACATATTTTCCACAAGGGTATCTTATAGCAACAATTAAAACAATTTTGTTTAATAAAACCTTCAGATCAAATTGTATTTTAAATCTTTGAATCACCTGCAAAGCCCTGTAGAAGCAAACAAGGTTTTCAGTCACGAGTTTGAGCTAAAACAGCGTTGCCTCTTCCTTATGTAACGCTGTGCACTGTTGGTCAGCTGGCTGAAATCAAACTTCCAACACTTTCTCCTCAGTTTAGAGACAAACCAGGAAGATATTTAATGCCTAAGAAACAACTCTTACTATGGGAATGCTGTCTGTTAATCTGCAGGCTGGTTAAATGAGAAGATAGATCTAACAATCAGCTAATTTAATTGTTTATATACGAGGAACAAAATAAGCCTCTTCTGCACAAGCCTCTTCCAGCACGTGTTTATGCATTTTTGCTTAATGTATGAGAATTAACATAAATGTTGTAGTTGATTTTTGTAGCAGTAAAAAAATGCCTCTGTTAAATAAAGCAACTATTTCTTATGAATTTCTAATCGAAATGTCTTCTGTCCTTAAGAAAACATTAAAAAAACCATCATTGAATTTTCAACTAAAAATGACTGAACACAAATGACTTCTTCTCGGGTTAAATGTTAAGACGTTTATTAAGTTTTATAAATTGATCTTTTATTGTGTTTTTGTGCTAGATAGAACAAATCTAATGTGTGAGATTATTATGTTCTACATAGCTTCTCTTTTCAAACAATGTTACACTTGAGAGGATATCGACAAATCTGTGACTGTTTTTAATATCTCCATATAGGTGATTTGCAGTGTCAGTGGTCATCTTTTGGCTCCTTAAAACAGGAAGGACATTAGTGAGGTTTGAACTAGTTATTGTTCCTGCAAGGTAAACAAACATCTTAACAAATGTCTCAGACTAGACGGTTCATACTTTCAAGGTGTTGAAACTTTAGTTTCAGTCTTAAACATGTCATGTATGTCTTTGTGACCATACACGTTTCTTAACCTTCTATATATAACTAAGGCTAAAAATAAAATATGCTGCCCATGTTTAGGTTTTATAAATTAAATTAATGTATTCCAGCTTTCTGCATTCATGGCAAATATTTTATGGGAAGGAGGTTGTGGGGTGTATTATTGCATAACTGGAACCTAATCTCAGCAATACACAAACTCAAACAGCTAGTTACAGGACTGTTATGTACAAAGGCAACAAACATTCACAAACACTTCTTTCCCTGATACGGAAACTCTAAAAAGCTACCAAGTTTGACGATTAGTGAACAGTACAAGTTATATCTGTGTGATCCTATATTTATATCAAACCGTACTGCAGGTACTTCTTCACATGCACAGTCCTCGTGTTTTTTTTGTTGTTTTTTTTATATAATGACCTGCTGCACATGTATCTCGCCGTCTTCAGGCTGAACATCCCCCTGTCCCGTCTGCTCCCACACCACGCCGCTCTCCCCGACCGCCTCCGTCTGCTGCAGCGAGCCGCACTGTGGAGAGGAGGAAGACAGCACCGGATTGTCCAGAATGAAGGCGTTCCTATTGGCTGACGAGGGATCCCGGGTCTGAGGCTGGGAGGTGGAGAGCAGCGGCGGGCTCGGAGCCACTGTGTGCATGGTCTGAAGCTGTGGCGAGGCGGCCAAGATGGGGATCTGCTGAACATGGGTCTGCGATTGGCTGACAGGCTGGAAGGTCATCTGAAGGATCTGAGCCTGGCTCTGCTGGTGAGGGGCGTAGGGCGGCATGGGCTGGAGCTGAGGCTGATGCTGGGGCTGATGCTGGGTCACCATGGAGCCAGAGTGGAGGGTCAGCTGCTGGATTTGAGGTTGCTGCACGAACTGGACGGGCATCTGGAGCTGCAGGTGCGTTTGCTGATGGTTGTCAGCCGGAGAGGGGGGGTCAATAGGGGTGAGAGCGATCGTCACGGGAACCTGCATGGTGTGGAGGCTCGGGTCTTGCCCCAGTAAAACCACCTGGGGGCTCACTTGTTGCGTCACGTGCTGCCCGTCCTGACCCAGCTGATCCGTGTGGCCGTCCTGCCCGACGTGGTTCCCGTCCATGCCCGCCACATCCGCTTGTATGGAGTTTCCTGGCAGTTCCAGCAGAGAGGCAGGGGTGGTGATGAAGGCGCCAGCATTGGCCGCTAGCGCCTCGGCGATTAGCACCTCCGGATGGCTCTTGGCCTTGTGGGCGACCACACAGTCCTTCTTCTCAAACTTCTTACCGCAAATGGAGCAGGAGAACTGGTAGGTGGCGTCTGCGTCGTGCTTCTTCATGTGCCAGTTGAGCGACGCCTTCTGGCGGCAAGTGAAGCCACAGATCTCACATCTGTTAAAACAGGGTGGTAGTAAGGCTTAAGACACAATGCCTTGCAGAGGTACACTTGAAATATTTTGAAATTCTATCATGAACCGACTATAAACTGCAGCTGCACGGCAAAAAGAATCTAAATTAAATCAGAACGGCATAGTTGCTTCATTAATGAACAGAGAAACACTAACTGTAGAGGCTTCTCTCCAGTGTGTATCATGCGGTGAACAGCCAGATTGTGGGAGCTCTTGAAGGCGCGGGCACAGAACTCGCAGATGTAATCTCTCTGGTCTACAATCAAAGAAAAAGGGATGGAATCAATTACAGATGTTTTCCCTACATAGCTTTATTATTAGGACTTTTTAAATCAGTCAAAGGCCAAGCGATTTGTGTACCTGTATGGTGCTTTGCGTGGCGCAGCAGCTGCTTCTGAAGGCGGAAAAGTCTCCCACAAGACGGGTGGGGACAAACGTACTTCTTCTTCAGTAAATGCTGGTACTTTATATGATGCTAGTGTGGGGAAAATGTGATAAAACTGTTTAAAAATATACTCTGTACCCTTCCAGAAAAGCAATATATATCATTGTGTTTCTTTTAAAAAATAGTACCAAAAACACTCTTTATGTTAAAACTGATCGCAGTTCCTTCTTTTTTTTCTGCTTCCACACTAAACACCTAAAAAAGATTTTTTTTTTTCCCCAAACTGTGAAATAACCATATCTGCCTAAATGTGCCAAGATATAATTTTAAGATTGACTGCCAAGAACTTTTACAAAAATTTGTTTGGTGATAGAAAATCTCTACCTATTAGGGAAATTTATTGATCTAAGAAAAAAAAAAGTGTCCATGGGGGAGTACATTTCTGCAGGTTTAAAGTTTAAATTATCAAACACAATAAAATGATAAATAATAATAATAATAAAAAAACAGACGCTTAAAGGGAAAAAAGAATCAAATATGAAAAAACAAAGATTTTTCATATTGTTATTTTCATTTTCCACAGTTTTTCAGACAGAATAGCAACCCTGTTATTTAAATACCTGTCTTATCTACATTGTACTATGAACGTCGTTCTATTAAAAAGAAAAAGAATGTCATATATTTAAACTCAGCAACAAGATAAGAATTAATAAGAGCTTTGTATTTGTTTATATCAGGCTGTTTCAAATGTGTGAGTAAATCCCAGTTTGCTTATCTTTATGCTGATCTCAGGAGTGCGTGTGTGGCTGCTGAGACAAACCTGGAGGTAGCGAGGATGAGCCAACACCGTCCCACATCCCTCCATCTCACAGCGCACATACTGAACGGGT
The DNA here is from genome assembly GCA_903067065.1 of Brachyrhaphis terrabensis. NCBI lineage: Eukaryota > Metazoa > Chordata > Actinopteri > Cyprinodontiformes > Poeciliidae > Brachyrhaphis > Brachyrhaphis terrabensis. The sequence continues at coordinate 59,231 of CAEGAG010064057.1, forward strand.
GGCTTCTTCCTGAACGAGTCAAGCAAATAGCACAGTTAAACATCATGGAGTCTTATAATCAGATCCTCACAGACACATCAATATCTAACAGGCCTGTAAGGCTTCTCAATCACAATCCCAACCGATTATAATTTTGGGAGAAATAAGTACACTAGACACTAGATAAAGTACAAACAAAAAAAAAGCATCATCATTGTACAATAAATTTCAGAGAAATTACAGACATATTTATAAATAAATTTATGGGAAGTAATTGGTTTGAGACACTACGCAGGTTTCATTCTCACCGTCTCTTTGGTAGCCGTGGAGTTTTGTCGTCTTTTTTCCTGCGGCCTCTCCTGATTAAATAAGAAATAAAATGTGTTTAATTCATGTTTACAGATACAACTCAGTGTGAAAAGCATTAATGAGGTATTAAGGAAGAGCAGCTGGTTACCAACGAACACCGACAAAAAAAGAGGAAAAAAAAAAAACAAACTAACACCGACAAACTATGTTTCTGACTTTAAAGCTCCCGCATAAAAACACGGGACAAGCTGAACTTACTTCCTGGGTCCATCGAGATCCTCAGCTACATCCTCCTCCAGCTTTACTTCCTCCTGCACCGTCTCCAGGTTATCTGCACCCTCTACTTTTATCTCTGAAAACTCTGTTTCCTTCTTAGGTGCTTTATCCTTCTCTTTCTTTTCCTTGTGTCTCAGAGGAACTTTGCGCTTTGGTTTAGTAATATCCCTAGAAAAAAACAAAGACAAAAAAAACAACTTCATAAATATTTTAGAATATTAATCAAAGAACAATGAACAAAAAAGGAATCTGAATTATGCAAAGAGAGACATGAGGCTTCCGTACAAAAATCTTTCAGCCCTCGGGTCGTAGCTTTGATCGTTTAAGTCGTCTCTAAAGGGAACGTCTTCATCACTGCTGAGGCCGTCCTCCTCTTCACCACTGCTGAAAACAAAAATGCAAACAACCAAATAATCTGCAAACAGCTTATGATGCTTCCGCACACAGCCGGGTGGTGCGCTCAGTGCAAATTTACCTCTGACTCTGAGGCTGGAAGCTGAAGTCATTCGAGTCATCCTGATAAGGAAGCTCTTCATCATCCGGGACTTGCTCTGTGAACTCCTTGCTGTCTTCTTCTTTCTTTTCGCTGAAGAAAAATAACAATTAGGTAAGAGAGGTTTTATGGCCCTGTTCTGACCCTGTTAAACTGATAAGAAACACTCCGAACTAATCTGACTGTACTTGGATTGAATCTTAGAGTAACTATATCACCAGATTGTAAACAACTACCGTAGACATGAACTGGATCTGTTTGTCCCTTAAAGTGACGATAACTTTTAATAAGAAGCCCTAGTGTTATTTCAAGTATTTTCTTACAACAAAGTAGGATGATGGTATCCAAAATGTAGGCAAAATAAAATACAGAGATTAAATATAACTTTAATATTTTAATTTAATTAAAAGTTTAACTTCAGAATGTTAAAACTTAATATAATTAAATGATAAATTTAACAGAAATAAGTGCTAGTTTTACTGTAGTGCTAGTGTTCCTCAAAGCCCTTCCCAAGAGTAAAGAAAGGGTTGTAAGGATCACTGTTGCTTGTAGAAATTGCATTCAACCTTTTTTAGATTTAGTCATATGACCAGGATTTCAATGGCATTCATGGTGTAGAAGTCATTTTTAAACTAAAAGCTAAGTATATACTTACTTGTCACACTTTTCTCTATCGGTACTCTCTTCTTCCACTGGTGCACAAAACAAAATGACAAAATAAAAACAGATTTCAACCTTCTTCAGTAAAAGAATATAGTAATTGCGCTTCAGTTTTCTGCTTTTTTTTGTCATACTGCTGCTATTAATGTGTTAAAATCTTTATTACGTACATGGATTTAAAATTAAGATGTACAATTAGACCACAAATAAAGTTAAAACAAGCTTTGATTGGTTATGTTGCAGCATTTATCTGATCTGTGACAGAGCTCAAGGTCAACAGGTCACTCACCAGCTGGAGTCTCCATTTCAGGTTCGGTCTTGCACACAGGCTTGGCAACACTCCGGGCCGCCCTGCCAGCCGGGGGCTTGGCATCATTCTGGGCTGGGGGCCGTTTGAGAAGAAGAGCTGGAGTTGGAGGGGACATGGAAAGCCATGAAACATTTGTGTATGCCATGAACTGTGGCACAGACACAAAGACACATCTGTTCTGTTTGAATGTCACAGACAATGAATGATAGAGCGACATTAATTCAACAGCCGCATTGCCCTGCAAAACATCCTCATTATGTCACATTAAAAACAAGATTTCACATATCAAGTATCTAACACAAAGTAGTGCATATTTGTAAAAGTGGAAGGAAGATGATCCATGGTGGCGGCAGCATGATCCTGTGGGGGGCTTGTCTTTAAAAGGGACAGAGAAGCTGGTTTTCTCTCCAAACAAATCTAGCACAAAATTTTTTAAAGTTTTCTAATCAGAAAATAGAGCTCATTTGCGTGTAATTTAACATTTTGCTACTGTAATAAGAATGCATATTCTTCATGACATTGATAAACCAACTGAAGTAGCCAAGAGGACCATGGTAACTCAGGAGGAGCTCCACAGCTCATGTGGGCGGGTCTGTCAACAGGACGTCAATTAGTTGCGTTTTCTACAAATCTGGCCTTTATGAGGGCGAGTCAAGAACACAAACAGTGTTAAAATAAAGTCATAGAGGACACACCAAACCTGCAGCATCAGGAGCCCTGAACAGGAGAGTTCATAATAAAACTTTTTGAACTACACATATAGAAAATCTTAGCAAGACTTAAAACTATAATAAAAATTACTTTGAATCTGAATACACCATCCCCACGTGGTGACAGCATCAAGCTGTGGGGGTGTTTTCTTCAGCCTCGACAAGGAGCCTCACAACGTTGAAAGGAAGATGGATGAAACTACACACTGGGCAACAACTTTTTTAAGGCAGGAAAAGACTTGAGGCTGAAGGTGGAGGTTCACCTTCCCGCAGGGAAACAACACTAAACATACTGCCAGAGCTACAACAGATGAAAGCATCTTAAAAGTGTTACAAGGTAGTCGATGTGGAACAAAGATCACAGCACAGAATCAGACAATTACCAGGATGACGTAGTGAAATCTATTTTCCGTAAGCTCAGAGGGTTTGGTTGAGATATTTTGCAGAGATGAAAGGACTAAAATTTCAGTCTCTGGATGTGCAACACTGTTACAGGCAAATCCCCCCAAAACTAGCAGCTGTATCTGAAGTCAAAATGTGGGTGGCTGAATATAATTACACATAACTCTACAAAGAAACAAAAAAAATCCTGTATTTTTCCCTTTCACTTTATAATCATACGCAACTTTGTGTTTGTCACATTAAATCCAAATAATGTACATTAAAGTTACTGGTTTTAATGTAAAAAAAAAAAAAAAAAACTAGACAAGTTGAAGCCGTATGAAAACTTCTGCAAGGCTTTGGTGAAGGATCCCACTGATTACCTTGAACATCTGAGGCAGGTTTCTTTGGGTCTTCTGAACTAAAGAGAAGAGGGGAAAAAATCACCTTGTATGGCCAGCAGTGACACAACATCCCATATGACATTAATACAGCAGTTATTAGAAAGAGAACGTCTTTAAAGACAGGTAAGTTTTACTCCACCCATGTAGGGGACGAGCCATGGAGAAGGCGTGCTTTTAGAAGGAGCAGAACCCACTGATGCACGTTTCAACTCTACACAGGCTCATTACAAACAAATGTGCGTCTGTCATTGACTGTATTTATTAAGTACGGGCTGATAAATGTGAAGCTTACTCTGTGCCTTGAAAGCTGTCTCCTGTGAGCCCCGCTCCAGCTTCCACCTGACCCGCTGAATCTAGCCCTTTCCTCCGCTTGAAGCTGGAAACTTTCCGCCGCTTGGTCACACTGCTGTCCGGGCTCGGTTCGTCCTCCTCCTCGTCGCTTTTCAAGTCCTTCAGCCAGGCCGGTACTGCCCTGGTTGACCTGTCCCTTAGAACCCGTCCGGAGGTCTGCGCGCTCGGCGCAGCTCCGTTAACCTCCGTGGCAGAAGAGGGGACACCGGACCTAGGTCGGCCCGCTCCCCGCTCTCTGAGTGCCCTCCGCTGCGTACCGATCGTACTGGTGGCCGGGGTCTGCTCCGCGGCCTTGTCCTCCTTCGGTTCCTCGTCTTTATTTACATCCCCGACTCTGTTGTCGACTGGTTCCATCACCGTGAAGGGTATATGTCCTACCTCTTAATTCCTCTTATAGTCAAGCAGGTTCACAAGCAAAGTGAGGAATAACTAAGCACATCTGCTTTAAAGCCGTTTTGACTGCAAGCGGCCCTTATCCAACATTGATGCATTTTCTGCTGGATTCGTCGCAAATTAAATGCACACATTAATTCATTAGAAACTTAAAACTTTTCTTAATTATCTATTCAGCTATAAACCGATATAATTTTAAAGAAGCAGACACTAGTTTCTTGTTCTTAAAGCTATAGTAAACCTACTTATTCGCCAAGGCCCAGAGAACAGCCATTTTGTGCGCTTTGTTGCGTCTCCTTTAAGCCAAATATAAACTGAAGCCGTGTTCAAGAGTGACAGCGGCTCTCACACTCATCCGGATCTCCTCGTGGCCCATAGCGCAGCGCCGCTCAGTTTAGCTGGTTTGTTTATAAATCTACAATAGCAGTCGCAAGCTAAGGAAAGAGTGCGCACGCACACTGATGCTGGGGCATGGTGGGAGTTGTAGTTAACATTAAATCTATCAGCGTTAATATTGTATTTTAGATTATTAATTTTTCAGTTTTGTGCGTTGAGCGACTTTTATTTACAAAACCTAATTTGACCAATGAGCAGTAGAAATTGTATTTCATATAGTAAGAAAATGTACCATTATATGTAGAGGACTTCCCCACCAATTTTACTAAAATTGTTATTTTTAGTCTATTTGAAATATATGCTCTTAAATTCTGAGTCTAATATACATTTCTGCAAAAGATAGTAACAGACCAGTACGCCAAATATATTCTACTAGCAAGTAGCTTGCTAAATATGTATTTTAACCTTAAAAGTGAATGTGTTTTATGTTACAGCAGTAATCTGCACTGATGAATGTTGAGCTAACATGGCTGCCATTGCAAACCTACACTGACTAGTCGGAACTGCGGGCATGATACAGATTTCTAAGATGGTTTTTACCACCAGATGGCAGTAGAATAGTATGGTAATCTACTGACTAAGTCGCTCTTAAAATCCGTTACTTGTCAATTGGATATAGTGTTAACTCGTTTTATTCTGTTTATGTTCTAATATGATTTTTCATATGAACATTTTTGTGGTATGTGTTTTTATTACTGACTGAATACAGCCCGAATTGTTTTTGAAATCATTTTCAGATATTTTTGTTTTAATAAAAATAAGATAAATAAATAAATGCTAAAATTAGTTCTTGTGGTGGACATCAACAATAATGTGTTCCTTTAAAGGTATACAGTCTGTCATTGGATTTAAATAATACTTTTGCAGTAAGACAGACTGTTCACAACTGGAAACACAGTTGCCTCATGTCTTATACAGTATGTGTACGGAATGGGTTTTGCCAAAGTTTCTTTTTCGTTATAGTTTGCATAATAATTGTCCCTTGGGGGTAATGAAGATGACTGATTAATCAAAACTTTGCAAATATGGTTGTTCCAACAGATTCACCCTGGTGTTTAAGACTATACAAAAAATTCCAACAAAATCTAGAAGCTACAACACTCTGCAGGCCATTCTTGGCTTACTCGTTTTTCAAATCCATGACAGAGCAATTACAAATATGTGAAAATGAAAATAGCCTTTTTGGGAGAATTACTAGAAGAAACCTTCTTTTATTGAAAATGAAAATAGTGTGATGTACATTTGCAAAGTGAGTGGACTTCAAGACTTTTGGAATCAACACATTTTTACAAAACTGTACTTCAGAGCAGATTTTTGCTCATTATGGTGTTTTACAGTGTATTTTTACAGCATTCTTTCTTAGAATTCATTGTCTGGGAATGAAATGTTGCCCTCTCAATGTGTAATGTACAACCTCAGCTGCCAATAAATGTTTTTACATGCAGATGTATGACTACAGAGCTGTGGCCTGATAATGCTATCACAGGAGAATGTGGTTCTACTTTTAATAATTTTTTTAAATGATAAATCTCCCAATTTCTTTTAAAATGTAATATGATAAATCTCCCAATTTCTTTTAAAATGTAACTTTAAAAATTATATCCTAAAATGGGTTTATTATGACAATGGTTTTCTGCAACTGAAACCTTTTTAGTCCATCATTTTGAGCAGCCCAAATTTTTTACTCTTGTTACATTTATAGCTTATCTTTGCAAATTTGAAACTATGTGTAGTTTGGTCAGAAGATAGGTCAATGAATCATATTTTTAGCATACTATATTTTACATATTTCCAAACCCTGTAAAACCACAAAATTACTTGTGGTTCACTCTTGGCACAAAGTTTATCTTGTTCCCAGTAGAGGCTGAACTCTGTCAGGACATCTCCTTATCGCTGACCTTGTTTGTGTTGTTCATGGACAAAATCTTGAGACGCAGTCAGAGAAAGGAAGGTGCGTCTTTGGAGAACCTTAGATGTTTTATTGTGAGTTTTTCATACGATGTGGTTCTGTCGCCATTTTTAAGCCATGACCTCCAGTGTCAACTGGAATGATTTACATCTGAGTGTGAAGCTCCCTGGAAGTCCTCTAATTTTAAGGTAATGGTTTTCAATTGTAAAGGGTAGAATGATCCCTTCAAGGACATCTGTCACAGGCGCCTTCGACAGGAAAACACTCACAACACATCATTCTTCCAATTCCAGCCCTGTACTTCACAGTTGGAATCGTGGTCTCAGGTTGGCAAGCTTCCTCTTTTTACTTTCGAATGTAATGAAGCTCCAATTATGGCCTAACACTTGAATGCTAGTTCGATCAGATTGGACATGTCTCCAATTAAGGTCTTATTTCTTGAGTGTGTTTGCACGTTGTAATTTGTTTTTATGTTCCTTTTGGATAAGCCACTTATTCATTCAGCCGATGTAGATCTCAGTTTGCCATGAATAATGACACAACCTCACAACTTCTTTTGCCTTGTTGCTGGGGTTGATACACACACTTTGCACTAAACCGTGCTAACATCTGAGTCCCAGAACATGCTATGTTCCCACTGTGTTTATTTCTACACATAATTGTTTGAACAAATGAACATGGCATCTTCATGCATGTGGAGATTGTACCGAAGAACGAATATGACTTGTGGAGGCCCACAGTTCTCTTCCTGATGTCTTTCTGTAGTTTCCTTTCATTTATTTTTTCATTGTCTCACACATAAAGGACTTTATTTGAGGTGTTGCTTTGAAATAAATTCACAGTTGTGTCTTTAATCAATTCAAATCTTCTAAGTGAAAAATCAAGTCATATCATCACCTGGGACCTCACGCATAAAAGAGTGCGCAGTTTTCACACTAAAACTTGGCGTACAAAATTTTGAAAAGTGCGGCGCACAAAAAAGAAATCGGATGAATAAAGCCGTGCGCATGCACGTGGCCGCACACCTTTCCTTTATAAATCCTCATTTGAGGGAAATAGAGCGCAGCTGCTGGTCCGCCCTGTCGCCACCCATAAATACATATGTAAATTAGTATAAATACCCGGAAGTCTGCCCCCACGTGAATCAATAACCATGGCAACTTATACTTTTTATTATAAGTATAAGTATTTATAATAAAAATAATACTTATATATTTTTATTTAAAAGGTGCTTTCAGGACACATAATGTCACCTCACAAAAATAAAAATACATTTTAAAGAAAAAAACAAAATCAAAATTAAAAAAATGGCTGCACAGTTGGTAGCACTGTTGCGGGTTCGATTCCCGGCCTGGGGTCTTTCTTGTTTGTCCTGTTTGTCTCTGTGTTGCCCTGCGACAGACTGGCGACGTGTCCAGGGTGTACCCTCCCTCTCGCCCGGAACGTTAGCTGGAGATAGGCACCATAGCACCAGGCGCACTCACAAAGCGGGCGGCTGGACTTAAGGAAGACTGCAGCTGGACCGGTGCCGGTACCGCACGGCTCTTTAAGTTCTGCTCGGAGCTCCAGGATGATCAGTCTGAGGTCTGAGCAATCTAAACGCTCATAAACCATCATCAACATTTCCCAGCAGATCAATATGATCTCTGAGCAAACGCTTCCTCTGAATCCTTCCATTGGTGATGTTCTCCATCAGAGCCAAAGCGCTCCACAATTACGCGGCTCACCTTTGCGCAGCTACTTATATACGTGCGATTGCATACACACCTTGATCAATAATCAAACCTGTTGATTATTTTTAATCAGCAGGTTAAAAATAATTAACCTGCTGTTAATCTGCTGATCCAATTTTAGTGAGAATGAAATTACCCCATAGATGCATTTCATGCGTTTTGGCGCACGGACTAGGGTGACCAGACGTCCTCTTTTTCCCGGACATGTCCTACTTTTCAGACCTAAAAAAATGACCGGGGGGAATTTAAAAATCGTTCGGGATTTTGGTCAACTGCCTCAAAACACATTACATAGCTTACAGTGCATTGTGATTACATTGCCACTCCGTTCCAC
>CAEGAG010064074.1:0-15365 GCA_903067065.1 Brachyrhaphis terrabensis
TAAAGATCCCATGTAGGACTGAACGTAGCACCTGTTGAACAGTGAAACGTCTACTCATGGCGTCATCAAGGAACCATTTAGCGGTACTCAGATTCAGCATACCTTCATATCTCTATACCTAATTTGTTTTATTATGTTTGAGATTGTTTTTTGTTGTGTTTGGAACTTGTGTGTTTGTGTGTGACCTTTAAACTCTTTCTGGTGTTTAAATGCTTTTATCATTCATGGGTCCAAAATGACCCGTAAGACAATTCTTGTACCCTAGTGGTGTACAGCCCACATGGAAATATGGGGGCTGTATCACTTTTTCTAATGTCGGGGTCAATTTAGAAAAAGTCATAAAATTTCAAGTCGGAAAAAGACCGTTTAAGGTATCTAAACAATTTACCTTAGTAGGTTAAAAGGTTTTCCTGAGCTTTGAAGCCTGACTGTGGTTAAACATGCTGTCAAATACAAGTTCTTTTTCCAAGTAAGTAGGAAATAAGGACTTGAAGAGCTGGAAACTTGAAATCTGCTTTTGACAGAAGTAGCTTGAGTCAAGAAAAAAGTTGACAGTCAGTGCTCTGGATGTGTCCAAAGTCATTCTGTTAGCAGTCTTATTCCTCAGATGAACTGAGGCATCCAGCATAAACAAAATGAGCTGGACGGCTCCTCAGCGTAAGAAAGTTCTTATGGACATCAGCAAACACAGCAGCTTCCTGACCCAATAAAAATGTGTGGCTGTTGCTATGATTCAGATGATTCAAATGGACGTCTCCAGCTGCTGCTGGGGTGGTCGTAGCTTTCAACGAGGGCTAGCACGCTAAACGTGTGAACAGCATGACACCGGACTAAAGCAGGCATCTCACGTTAAGGGCAAGTGAGTTCTGCAGGACAAGCAGCTTGTAACTGTGTCAGCGCTGGCAGGGAGAGGGAGGACTGCAGGAACTCATGGGACACTCTTTGGCCTTCTCCACTTTGACCTCACACATGGAGCCAGATGGCCGTCAGTGGCTGCATCACTTCCACCCTTTTCCTTTAGATCACATACAGAATCTGTGGTGGAGCCAATGATACAACTGTGCTACTGCGGTACAAGCAAGGGTTTGGTTTGTTTAACGGTGCAGTGTGAAAGAAAACCGCACCATTTGAAAATGGAGCAAATGTTTCAGTTTTGGTTCCCAATCTAACCGAGTCCACCGGACTCACCCTGACCTGGAACACCCTCACTCTGCTTTTAGCTGCTCCACGTCTTCTTGTCTGTTGTGTTCCTGGCCTTCATGATGCTGGTTGATCTCTAATATTTAATAAACATTTTCTGAGGCCGAAAACAGAACATTTGCAGTCCAAGTTTTTTACTTCCTTTTTGCTGGTCTGTAAGTATACAACCCCACAGTGAAGTAGAGGGTCTTTGGCATTCTCATGTTTACAAAATGTGTTATGAAGAGAGACGTGTCAACATCAGCCGAGGGTGTTTTTAAAGCTAAACCTGCTTCTGAGGTAGACTGGGGAACCATCTTCCTGTATCAGACTAACACAGGCAGACAGATTCACCAGGTAAAAACAATAGCATCTAAGCTGTTGTGACTGGCAATTTTAAGGGCGAGACAGTCGGGTCTTGCATGGTTGCCCTCAGGTTATATTGCACTGAAGTAGCAACTCTGTGTAAAGAGTTTAGATTTGATCATAGAGAGATGGTCTTCAGGTGTTATTTTGGTTCACTTGCTTTTTTATTTTTACATATTGATTTTTATTAGACAACTTTCCAAATCAGACATGAAATTTGTGTTTATTTGTTTTTGGTTTATTTTTCCTAGAACAGTAAGAAGCTTGCAGCCTTCATGCAAAGCTGGGCAAACACTGATCTTACTCTCTTCCTAAACTGCACTAGCAGAGCATCTGTTTGTGAAACATATGGTCTGTTTCTGCGGTTTTGTGTGATCACACAGATCAACACCACGTGCTGTATGAACGGGAACTGGAATGGACTTGATTTATTGTTTTTTTTACATGTTTTGTAGAAACTGAAATCAGAAAAGAGTGATGTGATTTTACAAACATGCCCCAAATTACCCCAAGATAAAATGCAATGCAACAAAATATCTTCACAAGTCACTTTAAATGACTTCATAAGTCATTTAAAGTTCACAACTTTAAATGATATTAACATAATTTGTTAATATCAAATTATGCTCTGCTTTATGTTTGCATTTCTCATAAAATCACAATACAACCCATTAAAAGTTGTGGTAGTAATGTGAAAAACATCTGGGAGATTATTATATATTTTTTTATGATGTCATTTGTTTTCAAATTGGCATTAAATTTCATGTTTTCTGCCCATCTTTATGCTCTTGAGTCAGATCATATAAATCTAATTGCATAGTCAAAGATTGATGTCAGAATGGTTCCAAGGCATTTCAGGGTCTTAATTTACGATTTTCCTAAAAAATTGAAACATTCTATTACATTAAAATAATCTTTCACATACACTCTTGATAGCTATAAAATGACATCTGAGAGAGAAGGAACAAAAGTCACATCTCCTATGTGACACTGTCTTGGCCCTTTGGACTGTGTGAGCTAACACCAAACCTGGGACATTGAACATGGCTGTTAGCATCCCACTGTACAAATGATTTGTTTGAAGCTATCGACACACACACATTGGAGCCCCAAATGTGTCATACACACCATGCTAAACAAAAACAATGGCATATTACATGCTTGTATTGCAGTTGAAATTTTAAATATTTGAATTTACTTGGCATGGACAATACTGGCACATTTATATTTCTGTAAATGTGCCAGAATTTACAGAAATATTAAAATCACTGTTGTCCCTGCACAGTGATTGTCTCACTGAAAACAAAGGTCATACAAAACAAGGTTAAATATGATGCAACTGCACAAAATTTACCAATAAAAAGTTTCTTATTTTTATAATCCAATATGAAACAGAGAAGCTCAACTTTGTTGACACTCCAGACAGAAAAGTTCATCGGACTCTGGTCATTCTTCTTCCCCTGTAGCCTACTGTTAGTCTTGTGTGGAGGCTTCATGCCCTGTACTCAATGCTTAGCACCACTTACAGGTCTGGAGTAGTAAAAACAGCAGTGGGCCGTTTTTAGTGTTTCCTTTTTGTGTGAACATTTCTAGAAATCCACAACCTATGTGAATGGAGCCTTGTTGTTTTCCGCCTACTGAACAACGACATATCTTAATTTAGGCTTTCAGACATTCAAATAATGACATACTTTGTCCTAATTCAAGACTTTGACAACATCAAACTGAATTGCATAAAACTCAAAGATAGGCAGCAAACATGTTCTTTATTGTGAGCCCATTTAGAGACAAAGGAACAACATTTAAAAAAATTTTTTTTTTCATTTTCATGTCTAGAAAAAACCCCTGAATTTATCAAAACATCTCCATAAAAGGCAGAGGAAAGAGGCAGAGTTGAAAAGGAAGAAAAGGCGCTGCTGATTAGCACCGACACAGCAGGACACATTGACTAAAACACACACAGAGCAAGATTTGTCATGCAAATGACTGTTTTGCCAAAGCGACAGATGACTGTGTGCGCCCTCCTCCCCGTGCCCTCGTCATGTTTCTGGCCAAGACAAAATGCGTGTTCTGCTGGGTCTTTTTTTTCTCCTTCTCAATCTTTCTGGCGGCACAATGTGAGCTGCAGCTGCAGCCCTCTGCCTTTCGGTGTCACGTCAGAAGACATCGCCTCATGGTCTGACTCACAGCTGGACTGACTAACTGACCACTGGCCGGAGTCACACAGTATTTCTCCATCTTTATCTTCAAACGCTGTCATACATGACCCTCTGCAGGGAAGGCATATCCGATTGGTGACGGCTTCCTTCTGTCCTTGCAGAGAGTGAGGACTCAGACATAAGGTGGATTTTGTCAGTAGATGCGATAAAATATGGATTTAATAGCAGTACAAAACATGAACATCAATCATGTGAGAAAACATTAGCGCTGTCAATCGATTAAAAAATGTAATCAGATTAATCACACTCTAGCACACGATTAATCACGATTAATCACCATGCTTACCTTTGGAAAATGCACATTTAAAAAAAATGTGACAGAAAACATCTCAGTTTTCCAGGCTTTTGTCATTTAAAGAAGTCATTTTGTTTCAAACGTAAATTAGAAATGTTCATTATAAACTGGTTGTATTTACTAAAAATGTATAATTTCAGTAAATACATGCTATATTGATTTTATCCAAAAGTTCATCGCTTGTTTCTTTTAAAGTGAAATTTGCCACTAAGTGCAGCAGTCTCATCTTTTCACTTGCGTTTGCGACTCTGCGTTGCTGACCGCAGTACAAGACCGCACTGCTGTGAGCCACACAACGCTGTTAGGTCAAAATAGGTGATGTGATTATTCTGCATTATGTAATATTAACTCATTCATGTTTTGTTTTTTTTAGATTAATCACATGTTAACATTGACAGCCCTAGAAAAAATGTAAACTTTTACAGGCAAATCATAAAGAAAGTAAAATATAATCCAGTCATTGTATACATTTGATACGCTTTAAAGCTGAAAAGGCAAAAAAACTAATTACCTTAATATCTATTTGACACATCATATAATTATGGAACAGTGTTGTTCCAGCCCCCATGAAGACTGTGAAATGTTAATTGTAACTTTGTGCAACAACACGTTGTTAACTGCTGCGAAGCACAGCTGATTCTCTCTTGCTGCATTGACTCAGAGCCAGAAAAAAATATTTTCAATAATCTGATGTAGTCAGATACTTTCTAAATGCCTGAGTAAATGTGGAAGTGTGAAAAAAACAACAACAACAAAACATGTGTTTTTGTAGAAATCTGTTTTGTTCAGTCATTTCTTTCTCTTTCTGCACTCACGGCTGTGTTGTAATAAAAGTGAAGTCAGTTCTAATTTGCTGTCAGATAAGAAATGGTTGGAGGGTTCACAGCTAAAGGCCACCACAGCAGGCCATACCATTACTATTACTCTATTCTTTAAATTGCTTCTGGCTAAAACACAAACCCAAAGCCCAGTCCAGATACACACCTGTTCATTAGCTGGGAAAGTATTCTTAAGATATATTTTAGCGTTCTTCAAACACACAGTTCACCTTTGCTCTGCAGGACCAGAATCCTTCACTCCTTATGAATACAAAGGAGATAGTTTGTTAGAACTGTGATGGGTTGGCAGTGTGTGTACCTGTGAGTTTAGAAGAAGAAAAACTATCAACAGACCAAACGGTAAAGAAGGTGAATCAATTAATTAAGACATAATTCATCACTCTGCACAACGGAGCTTGTTTTCATATTTCAGAAACACTTATGTCTGCAAATACCAGCACAACCAACTCATTTCAGTAATGACCCAAACCAATTATCAACAGCAGTAAAAATAAGTGGAGAGTTCCCAGAAAACAGACCAGTTAATAATCAGAAGTCATTTATTATTCAGTCAGTTTCATGCAGCTGCAATAAAGGTTAAACAATTTCCAAAAAGACTAATCATCAAAACTGCTTTGATAAAGCTTTTCAGTTCAAGGAATGGGGATTTTACAGCCATATTTTAGTACTTTAGTGTTCTCAGTTTTCTTATATTGCACATATCTGAAATATTTGAAAAACAAACAATACAGCCATGCAGTGCAGCTTGACACGCTATTGACTGGCATTTGCAAAGCAGCCAATCAAGGAGCTGCATGCGTTTTTCTTCCCACTGATTGGCTGAACCCCGATAGCTAAAGGAGGCTGTAGACGGTTTTTACTCCCCGTATTTATGTATGTTAACTCATATTATGTGTGTGAACTGTTAAAATATTATTATTATACAGTTATATGTATTTTTAGGGATCTCGAGTATTTGCAGATGTCAGTGAATACTTGATATTCATGGGTTGTTTTCTATTCACACAAATACCTACAGTCTGCTGTACTTTAAATGCCTCAGTTCAAATGACAAAAATAAATTCTGAGAATAAACTAAAATTTATCACCTGAGCTATGGTCTATATTAAACATGAAGGCAATGAGAATACGTCAGAAAGAGGGAATGTTCTGACATCTATGTTGGTGTAAAGACGCTCCCTGCTTTATTCTTCATGAGTTAATGCTGTCCTGCCGATTATTTGGATAATCCTGTGAAAAAAGAGGCTTATAGTAATTATTCTAAAAGCCTGGACCAATTTTAAAGTTTGCTGGAGCTATAAATCTTCTTTCCATATATTTCTGCAACTCTGAAATCTCATTGATATTGCAATTGTTTCAAGAGTAAAAATTTGTCCAAGATGAGATTGGGACTTTGGTGATGCCATTGGATACATAACGTCTCGTTTGCTATTGTGACATAAAGTGAGCACTCTGGAAGACAGAGAAGTCAAAAAATCTGTCATCAGTGTACGACGGCTCCAGAAAATATTCACAGCTGGTCACTTTTATTCCTTTGGAATAGGTTTTCCCCTTACATACCTGCAACTGCAAAATGACAAAAAGTTGATATTTCTGCAAACTTTTAAGGAAACAGAATCACTTACAGGTCCATCTGTTTTCCTCTGAACACCTTTCAAATGTTTCTGCAGCTTGATTTGAGTAATGCTATAGTAAACTTTGCAGTACAAGGTCTCACAGCTGACAATTCATATCTGAGCAGAAACTATGAAACAGTGAAATATTAAAGATTGTTTTAAGTTAAAAAAGCAGTAGCATCAAACATGCTGAAAGGTTTTTAATGGTTTTTATTATCTCAACTAAGAAAACAAAGAAGGTGGTAAAGTTGTGACATATTTACTTGTTATATATAAATGTGATATAAAATGGTATTAAATGCCTGGAAAACTCAGAATACTGCCTCTTTAATGGAGCAGCATTGTCAAGAAGAAATTGAAATGATCAATTAAAAAAAAAACATAATTAGAAAGAATATGACCCTGACAGTTGGTTTTAATGCTTCTTATTGCTACTTTTATTTTGTCCTTGTGAGTTATTATTTGTAGAATTATGTTGAAATAACATAAAAAGTTGTTATAAAAGTGAAATTTGCAAAGATTCGACTTCCTGCTGTCCTTCTGTTGGGATGTAAACAGACTGGAGTGCTGGCAGTGCCTTACCTTAGGCTATAGGGAAGTGTAATATATGTATCAAACATGCATATTTAGAATCAAAGCTGGCTTTTAAAGGTCAGCTGTGTCACAGCCTCCTGCTCACCGCTATTGTGATTCAATACGGAATGCAGCCTCTATTGATATTCATGTTGAAGTTGTGTATTTTCTCCCAACTTTGTTGTTTGAAACGACTAGAAGGCGGAGTAAGCAAGGCCGGTTTGCAACAAAGTCATTGTTAGCTGAGGAAATGATAGTCTGCTCCACACAGACTGCTAACTGCACAATGCAGCAGATGTACTGCGGGGATTTGAGAGGCTAGAAGCGAGCCCAGATTTCCTGAGAGGAGATGGATGCCGCTGTCGGTCCAAACTGGCACCTTTCACAGAGCAGAACTCTAAACGTTTGCTGCAATGCCTAAAGTTAAAAAGTGAATCTTTCTGTGAAAAACGTCAAATAATAAGTAGATGGTTTGAATAAAGAATGTTCAAGGTTAATGTTGGTGCTGAATTGTAATGTTTGATTTTACCGTAGCATCCATGAAATAAAAACAAATTTCTCAGAATGACGAACCTGTGATGGATGATGGATGATGTATTGATTTTTAGATTTAAATCAATACATGTATTGATTTAAATACATGTATTTTTTTTGGTTTGGTTAAGGAACCTGATGCGGTGTGGGGTCCAGCTTCTTTGGGCGGCTCCCCATCGCTGCAGCACCAGCAGCCTCTCTGCTCACTGCTGCCCCTTCCAGCCTCAGACATGAACGTGTTAGATGAGTGTGATTTGCTTTTCCCAGAATGAACGCCACTGCAAATAGAATATCATTAAATAGCTGGATGGTGCAAATTAAGTTTTTTTTTTTTTCTATCCTGTTTGGAGCTCATTTGGTTTCAAGGATCATAAAAAGTCATAGAAGCATAAAAAACATCCTTGACAGATAGTGTTAGCTATTGAACTCACATTATTCTCTAATCTGACAGTCATGTGTCAGCCGGGTGATTATTTTATTCTGGTGGCTTCATTGATTGAGCAGTTAGAGTCATCCTGCAGAATCAATTTACCTCTAATGTCTCCCTGGGCTCCATGAGTCAGTTTCTGTAACCAGCAGTTTGTAGTCCAGTTCAGAGCTTTCAAAAACTCCACGCATTCTCATCCAGCTTCAAAATAACTTGGAGATAAAAAGCTGCAGTAGCCTTGCTGCATAAAGGTGAACACTCAAACTGAACCAAACTCACTGCGCTCAGGCCTTTGCTCCAATTTTTATTAGTTGTAAGTGGAAAATCATAATTAACAGAAATAAAGGCGTTCAGACTTTCATATGTATAGTTAAACTATATAATGTGTTTAACTGAGCGATAAAGTTCCTAAAATAAATGGGCTTTTCAATAATGTTCTAATTTAATGGATGGGTCTTTATTATTTTTTTATGTTACAAAATCTCAGCCACTGTAATTGTAAAATAGGGGTATTGTACGTATGTTTCCATTGACCATATAATAAATTCTCACACATTTTGAAAATAAATTTGCTAAATGGAAACATGACAATTCCAAAAAAACTCTAGTATTTGATGAAACTTTTAGGATTTTTTTGGTTTATTTCACAAAACTGTGATAGAAACACTTTTTTTGCATCAAACGTGTCACATGATCAACATGATGCCGCCACTGGTTGACAAAACGTGATCAAGTCTAACAGTTCTAAATGGTTTTGTTTTCTGTTTGTTGGACATAAAATGAAATTGCCTTTGAATGAACAATCTTATAAGACTTTATATGTGGTTAATGAAGAACGGGAGAAGCAGTTTTCTGCTCCATTATTCTGTTTGAAACAACATTCATCCAGACAGCTTAAGACGTCATAGAGCCTTGTGACTCAAAGGTGTGACTCTACAGCAGCCACTGAGCTATGTTTAATCACACTTGCTCTTTGTCAAGGCTGAAGAGGAAGTTATGTGCACAAAAGCTTGATACACCTTTATTCAGTTCCTGCAGACAGTACATCAAAGACAGCACATCTTTATTCCCGCAAAATGGCAAAAGCTGCTGTCAGACAATATTACTTTTCTTATCTGCAAGCTGTTCTGTTCTGCATTAGGATGGAAGAGCTATGGAAATGAGAGCTGCATGAATAAAGATGTATTTTCCTCTGCTAGGCAGCTGCAGGGGGGATTATTATCAGCAACTGAACCTAGGCAACCGGCGGAAGAAATACTTTAAAACATTGTTATTTACAAAGTGCGGCTTTGTTGGCCTATTTTCTGGTTTTATAACACTTTTCCTACTGGAGCTGTTGCTGGCAAGAAATGAAATGAAGAAAGTAAAAACAGCAAATATGCTTCTCAGGCAAAATTGTTAGTTTTAAAAGAATAAACACACTGTATGGATAAGACATCTTTTTTCTGACTTTGACCAGAGAAAACTCAGTCCTAGCAGTTTGAATGGATGACTTCAGATGAAATTTTCTAATTGAATAGAAAAAATGTCTGAATGAAGAAAGCTTCTTGGCCATATCATATTACAGTTTATTTGAGCAAAGAAAGAAAGGAAGAAAGAATCCTAAAAAAGACAGAGGGCATTAAAATGTAAATGTTAGTCAAATTCAACAAGTTGGCATGAATTGAATTAAAATATCATTTCTGTGTTCTGCAGTTTTCAAATTGGTGCTTAAAAATTCAGACAGCTGATTGAGATTTGATTTGTCAGATTGTGAAAACACTGACTGGTCCTGGAAATAAAGAATCTTGAGAGATCCGTCTCCAGTTTTCTCTCCACCAAATGGCCTGCTGAGATCTATCTACAGATTTTTTTTTTTATTTTGTTTTGTGCACAGTTAAATGTTGTGCTGCATTCCAACGTGAGCCGGGGATTTGAGCTGCTGTAGCAGACAGGGAAGGCTTTTATTCTGCAGCCAAGTTGTGGGAGAAAAACAATCACTGCTATCTAACCGAGCTTTCACTTCTATCAGTTCACTAGACCTGTTGGGACACTGGCCATTTCTGCAGGTCAAAGGTCAGTCAGGAATGAAAAAGGATCACTTGGGAAAAAGGATAACGATATATTAAACCAAGTCTTTTTTTTACGCTAAAATGTAATTCAGATATTTTTTTGGTTCGTATGTCAGGACTTTCAGCTGTGGCAGAATTAGAACTGAACCTTTCAACAAAATATTTTTGTTCAAGTAAATTTGCCATTCTCTTGATCTGAAATCCTTTCAAAATTGCAAAGTTTATGTCTTTTCTTTTGAAGGTATTATTTTCTTGTTTGAAATCAAGAGTTTAATTGATTTTCTGGTGTTTGCCCATCCACCAATTTACATGTTTGGAACAGTAGAAACAAAATTAAACAAAAAAACAAAACTTTTAAACAATTGCTGACAACACTCAGGCTGAGACATGGATGTGAAAATATCACCTTATGTAGACAAAAAAAGAGAGAGAAGACTATAACACTTAAACTAATTATAGAAGGGTTAAAATGCAGAAAATTATTTGTTAATTATACTGTATAAAGAGGAAAATTGATGATTGCATTCACAAAAAAGTTTAATATATTTCTGGATGAACTTTTAAGGACTATCTTTAAAGGAAAATATTTCTGCTTTTGAATGATACAGATGGAACAATTTCCATGAAAATTACAGGGGCATTTAAATAGACAGGACTATAATAAAGCGCATGGCAAGGTTTTTCTTTCCAATCAACTCCACCATAACAAGTGACCGCTCTGAAGCTGACACCACCTTTCAGCTTAAAGGAGAAATTTCTGATTTTATCTCTGTGCCAGCAGCGTACTCTCTGATCCTCTGCATGAGCTGATGTCTGCAGATTTCAAGTTTATACACATTAGCAGTGGAGGTTACAGTTATTTCATTTAATCCTTGCCAAAAGCCATAGACACCAGCCTCCAAGAGTTTCTGAGAGACTCCAACCAGAACCGAACATGTTCAGCGACCCGGATGAACATCCCCAGACACCTCATGAGTCAAGAAAAAAAAAAAAAAAGAAAAACGATCCCCATCCATGTGGATACCCACAAACATCCAGGCTTTTACCGAAAGTCACTCACAGTTAAGAGGTTCTTCTTCTTTTTTTTCCTGTGAGATTGCAGGAAATTTCAAGCTGCTTTGATTCAGACCTGCAGAAATCCAACTTTATATAAAAGTGGAGCGTTCCACCAGCAGACCACCAGCATGCACACAGCCACCAACAAAGAAGAGCTGTGCTGATTTGCATGATATCTGTGGGGCAGAATACTCCCCAGATGCCAAGCTGATTAAAGAGTAATGTCGCTTAACAACTTGAGGGCACAGAAAGAGAAGAGTGAGATGGCCGACCACCAAGTGGGCCAACGCTGCTTTGATGTTCTGGAGACACAAGTGTGGAGGCGGC
The DNA here is from genome assembly GCA_903067065.1 of Brachyrhaphis terrabensis. NCBI lineage: Eukaryota > Metazoa > Chordata > Actinopteri > Cyprinodontiformes > Poeciliidae > Brachyrhaphis > Brachyrhaphis terrabensis. Next base: position 11,483 of record CAEGAG010064074.1, read on the forward strand.
GCCTGCTGCTTCTCTCCTAATTACCTCATGTGAATCTTAACGACTGTGCATCAGTATGAGCTTCCTCTCACATGCAAGGTAAAGTCTTACATCTCCATCACATGTTCTTCTCTACACTTTGCAAAAGTGCCTTCACTTCTATGGAGAAGCACTTGTGACACTTATCTCCACTTCCAGGTAAAACTTGATATTTCTTCACATTCTATGAAAAGAGAAGGAGAGAAACATTTTCCTGTTTTAGATCAGGTAGGATTACCAACATTATAGCAATTTGATAAATGCAATAAATAGAGTAGAGTGGTAGAATGTCCTCAAACTCTTCAAATTCAGGCGTTTAAGATTAGTGTAGAGTTTGGTGAAGTCCAGATGATTATTTTATGACATTTTAAACTTCATAACTAATTTCAGACACACCTGTTTATGTATTTTCAAGCAACTTCTCAAACATTTTGTCTCCTTGTGTGACACCAGATGGAATTTGATTGTGAAATTTCACAAATTGGGAAACATGCCAATTTAAAAAATAAAACAACAGCAAAAAAAAAACTTTTTCGATATATATTTTTTGCACTAGGACGAGTTGCTTTTCAGGCTATGTCAAAATTTGTGTATTTTGCAAAACTGCAATGGAAATACTTTTTTGCATCACTTATGTGATGGTTTGTGTTTGTGTAGTTATTAGTTTATTGTGATGTTTAGCAAACAGAAAATAATTGGTAATTCTAAAGACCTAAAAAAATTGATTTTATTTTAGAAGGTTCAGAAAAACACACATATTTTCTTATAGTGGATGCTAATATTTGATTTCCATTGCAGAACCAGAATCTCATCGATATTTTCTGTTTCTTTGGCACACTCACTTATTGTGACTTGGCAACATTTGCTGAGGTGACGGAACGCAGCTTGAAGACAAAGTGTCATCAGTTCAGTGATGCCCCAGGAGTCAGTCTGATGTTAGTGTTGATTGTTTACTTGGAATTTGTCCACCTTTGGTTCTCATAAAGCCTTTGGATCTGGAACACTTCATGTCTGGTATTAACTTTGTGGCCCCAGATCTGTTCAGGAGACAGTAAAACAGCTCTGAGGTTCCATTTACATGGATCCATGAAGCACACACTTGAGCAACCTGTTTCCTGGTCTTCTATTTTAGATTTTATTCATTTATTTTTGCAGAGGTCTGATTTGACCTTTCCCTTAATCATTTTTTTTTTCAAAGCGAGAGTAAAACTGCAACAACTGCCTTTCATGCTGAAGCTCTTTTGTCTGTTAATGAACTCTGGAAAGTTGAAATTTACAGTTTTATCTCAATAAATTAGAATATCAAAAAAATATTTTTTTGTAATAAAAACCAAAAATTTGACATTCATACACTCAAGATGGTCTATTAAAATTTATGCCTCGCAATTTTGATAATTATGGCTTAACAGAAACCCAAACTAGATTTTCTCATAAAATTTGAATACTATAGTTCCAGCAGGTGTTTGCTAATTGCTGCTGGCTAGTCTGAAGGAGCTGAGAGGCTTTGCTGGCCTGGAATTCCCCCCACAGCAGATGGAAGGTCATAAATGGATGAATGAATATTTAGTAGAAATCCGTTGTTTTTTTGACTTTGAAGGATTTTTTTGGGTTATTTTTTTCTTCTAAAAGCTGTAAATTTGTTGTCAACGATTGATATATAAGATCAGTGAAATGGTGAAACATCAAGGTGGGGTGAATCTTGTATCTCCTTCCACTAAGGCACTTATAACATTCAGGTTTCTTTACAGTCTTTAACCTTAACTGTGCTTCAGTTCTGCAGGACAGTTTGAAAATCTAAAATACTGATTTTCTCCAGTTGAAAAAGGAGGTTTAGATTTTTATTTGTTTTCATATTCTTGTCTCACTGACTTTGTTTGACACTGAATTCTAAATTTCTACGATAAAATGCATCTTCTTAATCAACAAAATTATGAAATTACTATTGTTGATTATGACTTAATGAAACTTATACTTCAGTGTCATATATTACAGCAGTTAACCCTTTAAAAAATAATTTTACTACAGAAATATGTCATGACCTTCCATTAATTACAGTGAGAATGAAGTTATCATTGAAAACTTCTGTTTGTATTCACTCTAGTAATACTCCTATGATAACATAACTTGTTTGATGATTTGAAACATTAAAGTGAGAGAAAAGTTAAAACAGAAGAAATCTGTAAGAAGGAAAAAAAAATTCCCTGTAAATTCAAACTTGTGCCTTTAATCTTGCTTATAACAATGATTGCAGTTGCATCCTATTTGCTTATTTCAACATGGAAAGAGATCCAGTATAACCATTGCATTCCATCCCAGGATGAGGGGATATGAAGTTCTGAATGGGGCTCTGAATATGAATGTAACAGGAAATATCTGTGTCTGAAGTCTGTTTTGGACACATTATGTTAGCAGGAGCTGTAGCATGGTCAGCCTGCTGGTTCACGTGCGTCTGGCAGCTCTATGGGGGTTAGTCCGGTTAGACCCTGGTGGATTTAATAGCCAGGATTCTGGAGGACAGATGGTGTGTGGTGAGGTGATGGTTGTGGTTTGCAGTGTGTGTTGGTGGGGGTGTGTGTAAAAGCAGCTGATGAACAAGGGGATTTAATGCCTTGTGACCCAGATTGAGCCAAAGCGGTGATGTGTGTTTCGGGTTGTAGTGTTTGTGTGTTATTCCACATGTTGCACTGCAGATTTCCATGTACTCTGTGTTTACTTTCACTCCTCAAATGCACCATTACTCGGTGGTGTTGAGAGATATGTATGAAAAAACACATATCGCCATCTCCCAGCTGTCCTCTGCCCGGACAATCTGTCAGTCTCCTTTCCAGTCCCTCATCTTTGTCCTGCCCGTCCTCCCCACACACCTTGCCACACTCTATGGATTTGTCACAGACAGGCTTGATACCTGTGACAGCTCTGTCACACATTATACACCCCTGAAATGTGTACGGCGTCCCGGGCTGGAGGCTCCGGGGAGGGGCTGAGCACCGCTGCGGTCAGAACGGGAGAGTTTGTTACGCCTCACTGCCACATCCGCAACCTCGGATTCCTGCTGATTTTCTTTTCTCCTTTCCCGTTTCCCCCAAATGACAAGTGTCAAAAATAAATCTCACATTTCCACGAGTGAAGATATGCTTGGAGTCAGTAATATTTGCATTCACTGTAAATGGAGCAGTGTGAGAATCACTTACCTATTGTTTCCCATACTGTTTAACATTTTAGTGTCATGTTAATGATAAACAGCAGGTGTCATATCAAGGCACTTTAATGCAGAAACATTACATTTCTATACAGAAATATACGCATAATTCAATCCAGCAGATTCAGCCAATTAATGAACATAGCACACATTTCAATTCAATCCTGGTTCTACACGGTTGAGTTTATTATTGCAACTGGTAAAATGTTTTCTACCTAAGGAAACTAAGGAGACATGATGTTTCTATAGACCATATACAGTAAGTATGCAATTTGGCGTTTCATAAATGGAAACACAACAATTTAAAAGAAGTTGTTTTTCAAGAAAAAGTTTTGTTACTAGGATTAGATGGATTTATTTGGTTGTATTGAAGTTGGTTTATTTCCCAAACACCTTTTTTATATCTGTCATGAAGTGGTGTAGAGGTGGAGGTGAGGCAGACGCTTGAAGACCCAGGTTTAGCAGTAAAAGATGTATTTAATGAAGTCAGGCAGGAAAAACAGTCCACAACTGTGGCAGCACTGCACCGCAGGAACACAGGGGCTAGTAGCAGGTAGCGCACAGTAAACGAGTGGAGAGCACACAGAACGGCAAACATAGACGAGGACCCGACGAGGAACACAGGACACAGGTGGGACTAAATACACAGAGGGTAATCAAGGGAAC
>CAEGAG010064141.1:0-12095 GCA_903067065.1 Brachyrhaphis terrabensis
TATATTTACTGTTAATTTCAGCCAATAGCCTATATGTAAAATAAAAACTTTTTTGTTGTTGAAATAAGGTATTTTTCCATAGTAAAAAAAATTTGAGCATACTAAATATCATAGAACTGAAGTAAAAGTTAGCAGAAGATGTGGAGGCTTACTTAAAAATCAAGAAATCTTGAATAAAAACTTTAGGACTAAACAAAAAACCCAAGGCAATGTAAGTAATAAACATTTTCTTCATATTGCAGCTCCACCCGTCACATTCAAAACAAAGCTAAGGAACCAGCAGGTGGAGGAGGAAAACAGCATGACGCTGAGCTGTGATCTGTCAAACCCCGGCCTCGCTGTGGAGTGGATGAAAGGGAAAGAGCTGCTGAAGAGTGATTTCAAGTACCAGATTAAAAACCGTAACAGTATCATGGAGCTGACCATCAAAAACACCCAACTGGAGGACAGTGGGCTCTACAGTTGCATGTGTGGAGATGTTAAGACCACAGCACATGTCACAATTACACGTAAGAGTACTTGCTAAATTATAAATCTCATGAGGTGAAACAGCTGCCATGTCTGAGAGAAATTATCTTAAACTGAATGAAAATCAAAAGACACAATACTTTTTCTTCTCAACTTTTTATTTTTTACTTTTTAGCATGATGCATGATCTATATCTTCCCTCCTCAAACTGTCTGCACCACAGCAGCTTAAACTTATTTATGTTGCAGAGGAGACTTAACGATTGCATCTTAGTTAGTTTTTTTTTTTTTTTACATAAACTATGCTTCTGTAATGTACATTTATTAATATGAATGATACTAATAAAAAATGTGAATTAGCGACACTAGGCAGTACTTTAATATTTAACCATGCTTTGACTTGCTGTACATACACATTGCAGTACTTGAGAATTAAAACTACCTTTACTAGTATGTGAATCTGCAGAGTTACAAAAGTCCAAATATTACAACAAGGGATGCACTGTTTTTGCAGAACGCAATACCCCAGAATTATGTGCAATACTTGACCATTCAGATCATCAATCCCAGCAAAACGGGGCTTTTTGTAGAAAAACCTAAACAGACACTTGCTAATTTTATGATGGAAAGCACTTTGAACTGCCTTGTTGGAGAAATGGCCTATAAAAATAAACTTGATTGATTGATTGATTGAATTGTAGCTACCTGAAAACAAAGATTTGGAGAAATGTTATGCAGTATGAGAAATATATTATTTGTCTTGAACTTTTAGGAAGGTATAAGAACTTATTCTAGTGAAAATTAACTAATTGAGTGTACATAGCCCAGGCATTATTCAGTTGAGGTTCTAATTTATTTCAAAGTTAGCCATACATATTGTATTTTCCATCTAAACCATAACCTAAGCTATGTTTTCTCAAAGTTTTGAGTGGTGAAAATGTATTTGTAGTAATAAATACTCCAATAATTGTGAAAATTAAGTTTTTTGACCCTATGTTTCCCCAGCCATCCCTCTAACATTCAAACTGGGCCTGAAGAACCAGGAGGCTCCGGAGGGAGGGAATGTGTGTCTGCGCTGTGAGCTGTCCCGGGCCGGGGTGCCCGTGCAGTGGTGGAAAGGGGAGGACCAGCTTTACCACGGAGGGAGATTCCAGATGACACAGAAAGGGAAGATGGCTGAGCTGACCATCAGAAACATACAACCAGAGGATGTTGGAGAATACAGCTGTGTATTTGGAGGTCAAAAGACAACAGCTGAAGTCAACGTGAGAGGTAAGGGAAATATGATGCTTACATTCTGTAGATTTAAATTTTTTTCTTAATACTTTTAAGGTTGGGATTCACATTTTTTTATTTGAACTGAGCTCATTATAAAATATAAAATCAAAGCTGCATTCACCCTAACCTGCAAGACTGTGAATTAAGTACAGGACATACTACTTAATAAGCCAAAATGATGATAGTGACTAAAGAATTTGGCTTAACTAGACTTTATTTACAGCTTTATTTACCTCATGGCTGAATACTTTATTTTATCCCGTTTTTAACTTGAAATAATATAAAGAGCAAAGGAAATTAATAAGCTATTTAATATTGAATTTTGGTAAGTACAATACATTTTGACACACTGATTAAAAAATGCACTGTATAATTATCTACTGCCCACCCAAGCCCATGAGTGAACAATAATCTCACCTGTTTGTGCAAATACAATTTCCCATTTTGTGTTTACCAGCTGCAGCATCTGTGTACTTTGAGAAGGAACTAGAGAGCCAAGTGGTTATGGAGGGGAAATCTGTGCTCATGTCCTGTGAAGTTTCTAGTGCTAATGTTCCTGTCACTTGGAAGAAAGACGGCACTGTGGTGGAAAACGGAGCTCATTGCATAGTGAGCAAAAATGGCCCTTGGCACACTCTAGAGATTAAGAAACTACAGCTGGCAGATGCTGGAGAGTACTGCTGCATCACCAGAGGAAAGAAAACCACTGCCAAACTGAGTGTGAGGGGTAGGTGAAAAGTATTATCCCTGTTCATTTTTATCTGATATAAAAAAAATTAACACCAATATAAATGAGTAAAAAGTGTTTGATGTAATAAACGTGTCATGCATTTCAGCTTAAAAACATCCAAATATTTTGGGTAGAAAATCCATAAATTAGAAGAAGCTGTACATCCCTTTAAACAGTTACTCTTTTTTCAAGCATCCAGTATTCTTTGGTAGACACTTGCTCTCAGTTTTAGAGAATCTGATTAACCAGAAGAAATGTAAAGCTTTTCTCAGTATTTGGTCATTTTGCATCACTGAGGTAAAATCAGAAAAGAGGTCTGGGATGATGTGAAGAAGCTGACTAATTGATTCAGCTGCAGGAATTTGTGACTAGTATTGGATGTGTTTCGATATTAAGCTATAGTGAAACATAGTGGTGGCAGTATCAAGGTTTCTTTTTTTCAGATGGGGCTTGGGCTTCTGTCAAGGTAGATAAACTTATAACCTGATTTAAAAAACAGTCAGTTGTGAAGCAAAATCTTTAGGTGTGCTGAAGTTGATCATTCTCAACTTCATTTATCTAAAGAACTGGCTCGACATTGCTCCTTATTTTTCCGCAGAACGTGTCAAGATTGTGAAAGAACTGCAGGACCTAACAGTGACAGCTGGAGAAGACGCTGTGTTTGTGTGCGAGCTGACCCATGCAGACGTGAGCGAGGGCGTATGGTGGCTTGGTTCGAGCCCCCTGCAGAAAAACGAGATGAACCAGATGATGTGCCGTGGTCGCCAGCACCGCCTCGTCCTCACCATGACAACACCAGAAGAGACCGGCAATGTAGCATTTGTAGTTGGGGAGGAAAGGACCTCTGCAAAACTGTTGGTTCTCCCTAAGCCCAAAGGTGGGTAAAAAAAGGGGGGGCGAAGTGTACACCCAGATTAAATTATCTAGTTCTCATTTGAACTTATTTGAACTTTAACATTTGGCTTCAAATGTTAGTTTTGTTTGAAGAGAAACCCAAAGACAGTGTCGTCATGGAAGGAGAGACAGCTTTCCTGTCCTGTGCTACATCTGATTGCATCACCATGGTTACCTGGAAGCGCAACCATGTCCCACTTCGAAGCGGTGATAAATATGAGATGTGCAAGGAGGGTAAAGTCAATTTGCTTCTTATCCATGATGTGGAGCCCCAGGATAGTGGCATATATTCCTGTGACACAGGAGATGTGCAGAGCAGTTTCAAACTGACTGTAACAGGTAATTATTTTGTTTTCTTGTTATCAGGTTGAAAAGTCAAATTTTATTCTGTGGTCTTTTTTTAATTTAATTTGCATCAAAAGTTTCTTCAGATCTAAAATTTTACAAAACTTAAACTTTTGTATTTTATTCCAGAACTTCCTCCATTCTTTCAAGAAGAGCTACAAAGTGTAGAAGCTGAAGAAGGAGGCTCGGCTTGCCTCTACTGTGAGATATCTAAACTAGGAGTGCCGATTCAGTGGAAAAAGGACAGGCTGCCGATAAGAACCAGCAGGAAGTATGAGGTGAGGCAAGATGGCTGCTTTCTCCAGCTTTACATCAAAGATCTTAAACCTGAGGACAGCGGCAGCTACACATGTCAAGCAGGGAGTGCAGAGACAAGTGCAACTGTGTCTGTAAGAGGTGCGTGAAGCTCAACGGGTTCTGGATTATTGATCAAATATCAACGGCAGAAAATGTAATTTCTTGTACTTTGCTCTCCAATCTTCCCTTAGAGACGCCCCCATTCTTCAAAAAAGAATTAAGAAGTTTGGAGGCTGAGGAAGGAGGTGCAGCTTTCCTGCAATGTGAGCTATCTAAACCAGGGTTGTCTGTGCAGTGGAAGAAAAACAAACTGCCTCTTAGAGCAAGCAGGAAGTATGAAATAAAACAAGATGGCTGCCTGTTCCAGCTCCACATCAATGACCTGAATCTTGAAGACAGTGGCAGCTACTCATGTCAAGCAGGAAACACAGAGACGACTTCTAATCTGACAGTCAGAGGTGACAATTCAGTCATTAGGGTCAATTTGATGGGGGAATTTAGCTATTATAATAAACCACCAAAAATAAATTTAGGCTGTTCACGAATTTAAGTCATGCCGAATATAGTTGACGTTACAATATTTAATTTTTCCCAGAACTCCCAGCTTTTTTCAAGAAGAATCTGCAGAACATAAAGGCAGATGAAGGGAGTACAGCCTCACTTTTCTGTGAAGTTTCTAAACCTGGAGTCTCTGTTCGGTGGAAGAAGAACAATGTGACTCTGAGAGCCAATAGGAAGTATGAGATGAAGCAGGAAGGCTGCCTTCTACAACTTAACATCAAGGAGATCAAAGCAGAGGACAGTGGCTGCTACACTTGCCAAGCAGGAGGAGCAGAGACTAGTGCCACTATCTCAGTAAAAGGTTTGAAATTTGGAAAATTGCAGATGAAAATTTGCAGTGTTAAAGTCCTCAATTATGACTCATATTTATCAAAATGTAATTATTGTAAATTTGAACTCAGTATTTTATACATCACTAAACATTGCACTTCTATTAGGCATGTATTCCCCATCTTATTTTATATTGTCATGCAAATTAGATCACAGGTTCTTAAACTTTTGTACATGATTTTGTATTTTCAACAGAGCTCCCACCTTTCTTTAAGGAGAATTTGAAAAGTCTAACCATTGAGGAGGGAGGGACAGCCTCCCTTTGCTGTGAGATGTCCAAGCCTGGGCTGCCTGTGCAATGGAAGAAGAACAGGCTGCTACTGAGAGCGAACAGGAAGTATGAGATGAAACATGATGACTGCTTCCTTGAGCTGTACATCAAAGATCTCACTCTTGATGACAGTGGTAGCTACTCGTGTCAGGTTGGAGGTGTAGAGACCACAGCAACTGTGACAGTGAAAGGTTATAACCTTCTCCTCCCCAAAATAATTTGAGAAACTTTCTAGTTGGAGGTAGTGGAATAACAAAATATAAATGTTCTATATTTTCAGAACTTCCCACCTTCTTGAAGAAAGAGCTAGAAAACGTGGAGGCTGAGGAAGGTGGAGCAGCATCTATGTGCTGTGAAGTGTCTAAACCTGGAGCTTTTGTGCAGTGGAAGAAAAACAGACTCCCTCTTAGAGCGAGCAGGAAGTATGAAATGAAACAAGATGGCTGCCTTTTCCTGCTACACATCAATGACCTGAAACCTGAAGACAGTGGCAGCTACACATGTGAAGCAGGAGACACAGAGACGACTGCTAATGTGACAGTCAGAGGTGATGATTCAACCATATGATAAGGGAATTTAACTTTTACAATAAACTACCAAAAACAAAGCTCAACTTTTCACCAACTGAAATATATTTATATGCTAAATATATTTGACATTACAATACATTATTTTCCCCAGAACTCCCAGCTTTTTTCAAGAAGAATCTGCAGAACATAAAGGCAGATGAAGGGAGTACAGCCTCACTTTTCTGTGAGGTTTCTAAGTCTGGAGTCTCTGTTCAGTGGAAGAAGAACAATGTGCCTCTGAGAGCCAATAGGAAGTATGAGATGAAGCAGGAAGGCTGCCTTCTACAACTTAACATCAAGGAGATCAAACTAGAGGACAGTGGCTGCTACACTTGCCAAGCAGGAGGAGCAGAGACTAGTGCCACTATCTCAGTAAAAGGTTTGTTAGTTTGATAAACTGCCTTGTAAATACTGCAGGAAGAAACTTCATTCAAAGCAAGACAATTTAATGCTGACTTTTCATGCTATGACAAAGCTGGATCTTTATGTATTGCTTATCTTCTCAGAGCTTCCCCCTTTCTTCAAGGAGAATTTGAAAAATGTCTCCACTGAGGAGGGAGGGACAGCATCCCTTTGCTGTGAGGTATCCAAGCCTGGGCTATCAATACAATGGAAGAAGAACAGGCTGCCACTGAGAGCAAACAGGAAGTATGAGATGAAGCATGATGGCTGTTTCCTCCAACTTTACATCAAGGATCTCACACCTGAGGATAGTGGTAGCTACTCATGCCAAGCTGGAGCTGCAGAGACTACAGCGACTGTGACAGTGAAAGGTTGCAAAACCAACAACAAAATTGTTAACTCAGTAAAGCCTCATGCGTGTATTTATTGTGCAATGTATGGTTTTATCAGATGATCTAAATGTTTTTTAGTATTAAGAAAGAAATTTAAATTCTTGCATATTTTCTCAGAACTTCCTCCTTTCTTCAAGCAAGAGCTAATAAACATGGAGGCTAACGAAGGTGGAGCAGCATCTTTATGCTGCAAAGTGTCTAAACCTGAAGCATCTGTGCAATGGAAGAAAAACAAGATGCCACTAAGAGCCAGTAAGAAGTATGAGATGAAACAAGAAGGTTCCATCCTTTATCTACATGTCAAAGATCTGAAACCTGAGGACAGTGGCAACTACTCGTGTCAAGCAGGGAATGCAGAGACAAGTGCCACTGTGTCTGTAAAAGGTTTGTGAAGCTGAGGTAGTTCTGAATTACCTTAGCTAATAGAGAGAATTTTTAATTTATTGTATTTGTCTCTCAAATCTTCCCTTAGAGACGCCCCCATTCTTCAAAAAAGAATTAAGAAGTTTGGAGGCTGAGGAAGGAGGTGCAGCTTTCCTGCAATGTGAGCTATCTAAACCAGGGTTGTCTGTGCAGTGGAAGAAAAACAGACTCCCTCTTAGAGCGAGCAGGAAGTATGAAATGAAGCAAGATGGCTGCCTGTTCCAGCTCCACATCAATGACTTGAAACTTGAAGACAGTGGCAGCTACTCATGTCAAGCAGGAGATACAGAGACAACTTCTAATGTGACAGTCAGAGGTGATGATCCAAATATTAAGTGGAATTTGATGAGGAAATTTAGCTGTTAAATAAGCTTAAAAAAAAACTAATTCAAACTATTTGCTAATTTAAATATTACACATTTTTTCTTATCTTTCCCAGAACTCCCAGCTTTTTTCAAGAAGAATCTGCACAACATAAAGGCAGACGAAGGAGATACAGCCTCCCTTTTCTGTGAAGTTTCTAAGGCTGGAATCTCTGTTCAGTGGAAGAAGAACAATGTGCCTCTGAGAGCCAATAGGAAGTATGAGATGAAGCAGGAAGGCTGTCTCTTCCAGCTTTACATTAATGATGTCAAACCTGAAGACAGTGGCTGCTACTCTTGCCAGGCAGGACCATCAGAGACCACTGCAACTTTATGTGTGAAAGGTCTGTAATGAAACAATTTGAAACAGTCATTTGTATCCTAACAAAGACACCCCAAATTATATTTTTTTTGTTTTACAGAACGTCCTGTGTTCTTCATCAAGGAGTTACAAAATATGAATGCTGAGGTAGGAGAGATGATCTCATTGTGCTGTGAACTTTCCAAACCTGGGGTTTCAGTGCTGTGGAAGAAAAACAAGCTTCCACTGAGAGCCAGCATGAAGCATGAGATGAAACAAAATGGTTGCATCTATCAGCTTAACATCAAAAATCTCAAACTTGTGGACAGTGGCAGCTACACATGCCAAGCAGGGAGTGCAGAAAGCACTGCAAATGTGGCAGTTAAAGGTGTGTTTATTTTAACTTTGGGCATTCATTGTCATTCATTATCAATCATTTTTTATAAAATATGCTTTTCTCAATCTGTTGGTTACATCGACTTAGCTTAGGATCAGTTCTTCTCAAACATAGTATGTGTCAGAAATTAATGCAGGAAGTGCAGCAGTGTACCATATCTGCCAGTTACTGTTCAAATATGCCACTGCTACAGCATTTCCACAACTACTACTCAAATATGACATCAATGACAAACACAACATCAATCTCATGCAACACAATGGAAAAGATCTGTTAGTTCTGATCAATATTCACTCACATTGACTTGTCGGATTCCTTAAATGATGTCACTTCTACTTTCTGATTAAATTTGCTAAAAATTATCTAACCACTTATAGCACTCACAGAGCCTTTCATTTATAAAAATACAAGTTGGTACCCTGTTCTAGAAACTGAACACTGTGATGCCATTCATCCTTTCATACATGTATTGAATCAACTCCTATCACATTGTAGAAATATTTGTGGAGCTTTTTATGTGGTTCCGGTGTGATCTTTAATAAAACCTGCTTCAATTTTGCATGTTTACTCTGTGTAACATGCAATTTGCTGACAACAACATACATGGCAAGATAGAACATAGTGCTTTAGTATTTAGTAAGATAGTTGTTGCTCTAAAATGTTTGGTAACTACAGACTACTGAATGTACAGTACACAAAAAAATGAAGCCCTGAAATTGTACCACTCCCTTATTTGACGCTGTACATTATATGTTTCCTTCCAATCCACTTAGAGCTTGCTTCATTGTTCATCAAAGAATTACAAAGTGTAGAGGCAGAGGTTGGCAGTGCAACCTCATTGTCCTGTGAGTTATCCAAACCTGGAGTGTCTGTACTGTGGAAAAAGGATAATCTGCCTCTGAGAGCCGGCGAGAAGTATGAGATGAAACAAGACGGCTGTTTCCTGCAGCTTAACATCAAGAAGCTCGGTTCAGAGGACAGTGGTAGCTACTCTTGTCACGTCGGAAATGCAGAAACGTCTGCAAGAGTACAAATAAAAGGTGTGCATCTTTTTTTTTGTTTTTTACTTAATCTTGGATGAATAATCTAATAATGTTAATACTATTTTTCCTTCTGTGAAGCACCAAAACCTCCATCAGAGGAAAAGTCTAGAACAGCAATGGCGCAGATGAAAAGTAACATCCCTAAACCAGCTCCCGCTTCAGAAAATGAAAGGCCCAACCTTCCAGATCCCAACCAGATTCCCCCAGAGCACAAGAAGAGGACAAATAGGAAAGCATCTATTACTTCTGTCGAAAAAGACACAGAGCAAGTTTTTGACGTAAAGGTGTCTGTGCAGAATATCAATAATGAAGTCCAACAGGGTGTCCAACATGAAGGATCTAAAGTAGAGCACTTGGATGTTGCTCAGAATGGAACAAAAGTGGAGAGGAGTGAAGACAAAAGGAGTGAAGTGCACAAGAAAGAGGCTAAGACAGTTCAGCTACCAGAGAAGGATTATAAGGCTGGCAGGAGGATTGAAAAGCCAGCTTCACCTCTGGGTACGGAAAATTATCTTATGGAAAAGAGACAACCAGAAGGAAATGTAGGGAAATTTGTTAAAGTCATCCCTCCAGTAAATCAGTCAGAAAGGGTTGTGGGAAACAAAGTGGTTGAACTGAAAGAGACAGAAAAGGGATGTGAAACTGAAAAGGGGTTTAAACAACAAGAAGGCTCTTCAGAAGAAGCAAATGAAGTTAAACAAAAAATAACTCAACAAGCAACAACAATTTGGAGAAACAGTCAAGATGAAAAACATGTACAAAAGCAGCTTAATGGGAAAGAAATAAACACAGATGTCAAACCTTCAAAAAACAAAGATGAAGTAGGAAAGACAGAAGAGGAGAGTTTGAAACCACCAGTAAGATCTAAGCCAAAGGTAGCATATGAGGAGCAATCACTCAAGTCTACTATGAATCAAACAGAGGATACAATTCCTCGTCTAATCAAGACTTCTCTTAAAGATTTTGATGGTCACAAAGAGAAACAAAATGGGCAAGAGTTCACAGAGAAAATATTGACACAAACACCCAGAGCAAACCAGCAATCAATACAAGAGCCAGAAAAGGCAGATGAAATCCTTCAATTTGCACCTCCAAAACCACCGGAGAGGAGAAAGAGTAAGGTAAAAATAGGAATGGAAATACAGGAGTCAAGGGACACAGAGACAGATCAAGATGATATACAGCCTAAAAGTGTTGGAGTAAAGTCCCCTGAGGAGAAGACAGACAAACAGCTTGAAAAGCCCTTGAAGAAAGACGTTGAAGAAACTTTAATATTAAAAAGAAGTAAGTCTATCACAACTGATAGTGAAACAGAAGATAAACTTAAGCAACCAGTAAAACAACCAGTAAAACCAATTAAGAAAGAACCTGAAATTAAACTGGCTGTTGAGCCAATAAGAAGAGTGGAGGAAACACAATCAACTAAGATGGAAGACGACATTCCTCTGCTCTACATTTCTGAAGAAGAAACTTTCTCAGAGGCCTTAACTGAGCTTCCTCAAAACCACTTCCAACCTGCTTTTCCTGAGAGACAAACAGGACAGCAACTTATCCAGGAGATCCAGCCAGCGGAACCGTCTCCCCTGGAGACTGACATCAATGTAGAGAATGAACCCGAAATGCAAGAAGCTGCCATTAAGATCCAGGCAGCATTCAAAGGCTACAAAGCTCGCAAAGACATGCGACCAGTCTTTAAGGAGGTATTCAATAACCAGAATGCAGATATTCATAGTACACTTACATTAAAGTGTGTTGTGGATGGAAGACCCAGCATTGTGCGCTGGTTGAAAAATGGCCAACATGTTATAAATGATCCCCGATGCCGGGTTGAAACAACAGAAAAAGGAGAGTGCACACTTGTGGTTAAAAACTTGAACAACAGCGACAGCGGAGTTTATACTTGTGAGGTGGCAAATAAGTTTGGTGTGACCTCCTACAATGGAAACATAACTGTAGTGAAAGCTGTGCAACCTGTTCCTGCAGTCCAGAAACCTATACACCCACCACTAGCAGCCATAACTCCTTTGCAGCTTGCTCCAAAAAAGCCTGACACCCAGGACATGACACAGACTCAAAGTCTGACTCAGAGTCAAGCAGAGCTATCTCCAACTTCAGATGCTGAAAATTATGTAGAAAGTGTGAGTGTTTCCCTGTGGGATGCCTACATCTTGACAGAACAGAACAAGCAAACACTCGTGCAAGAGAGAAGATCTTCACTCATTGCTGTCAGCTCCTGTAAGTTGCACATTTAGTTTTTAGTTGTAAGCACAAACCAGGGCTATCACTAAGCCATGCAATTTCAAATCAAACCCTAAAATATATAAATTGGCAACTTTCTACCTTTAACAGTGTCAAGTCCCTCAGAGTATGACACAGCTCCGGATATAATGGAGCCTGTTGAGACTATTCCAGTGAAACCAAGGTAGTTCTCCTTCCATTGTCCCTACATTTTAATGCTCATCTTGAATGTTGTACTCCTGAAACTAAACTGGTCTTCATTGGTATTTTATCAGGGAAGTACCAAAACCAGCTGACACAATGCAGCCAAAGGATAATAACGAAGAAACAGCTGCTCCGAAACCTCCTATGAAACTGCTGAATGTTAAAGGTCAGCAAAATTAATTGTGTTTTCCATAAATTTGTGTTTTTAATTCCATGGACAAAGTACAAAAAACTATTCCAAAAATAACTTTACATTTTGAAATGTACAATATACATTGAATATTAAAAAACAAATAAATAGGGAAACTTATCCCAAAATAGAAAAAAATGAAGACTCTTTTGTTGAGAAAATTATTTGTTTCACATGTGGAATGTAATATACATATGATATACATAGCATATCATATGCTTAATGCTATCATTAAGCATGTCATATGCTTAATGATATTTATTGGTAAAACATTCAGATTTATTTCTCAGCTGTGTCCGACAAATATTTTCACATCAGTAGCAATTTCCCAGCATGGACACTAAGTGTCACCAGTGAGCCAATAACTTTAGAAGCAGATTTTGTTGACCTGAGCCTGCTTA